>JAUYWI010052490.1:0-17767 GCA_034780595.1 Parotoplana pacifica
ATTGTATATTATACTATACAATGAGTGGCAGAGAGCTCTCCAAAGTTTATAAACTATCTGAAACTATCATAAAGTGGGGTCTATGGCTAGAAAAAAATCTAGATCCATTGGAGCAAAACTAAGGTCAGATTCGTGTTCAGCACCATCAAATTAGTAAGAAACAGTTGTTTTCATATAAAAAACAGAAAAAAAGTTAAAATTTGTACCACTGTGATTTGTAATATTTTTATATAAATTCCTTCAATAGCACTTAATTACCTAAAATAATTAGACAGGTAGTTGAAATATTCCCATTCAAAAATGAATTTTAAAGATGCATATTTTTGAGAATATTTAGGTATTTTTAATTGTACTAGTCCTAGAAATTGAATCAAATATTTATTTCAAAGATAATACGTGCTGTTAAAAAACTCATCAAGACACTCGATTATTTTAGCTGGAAAACCAGACCCTCCAATCAAACTTCATTATAAACATATTAAAGGTCCTGAAGTTGAGATATCTTGGATTCCAGGCTCCAGCAATGGAGCTGATATTTCTTCGTACATTGTATGGTCAAAGTAAGTCAGTCGTACTAAGAAGAGAAAATTCTTTTTAGAAGATATATTGATTTTTTGGCGTCGTTACTTTATTTTTACAAAAAAAAGAAAATAAAATGAATATTTTTTGTGGAAGGTCGGAAAAGAAGAGATTGTATGAATTACTTGAAATTTGGAATTATTGAACATTATTTTTTTTTATTAAAATTAAACGAAGAATGTGTTTGGAAGCTAATTGAAGATAATATTTTGTACTATAAATTAAAGACAGGAAAGAATGATTAAATCTTTTATACATCTTTGAAGATTTTTTCTGTCTTTAATTTTTATTAATATTGTTTCCCCAAAATGTTGTTTCCTCAAAATAGTTAAATGAACTTTCGACAGTAGAAGTCATTCCTGTGATCACATGTGATGTAGATAAATATCCAGCAATATGAAATCAAATAAACAAATAATTAAAATAAATTTAGTCAAGACAGCAATAGAAATGAAAAGATTTTAATTCTAAAAAGTGTGTCATTTTCATACTTTGGTTCTTGTTTCGTTATAAAGCGTCTTATTTGTTTTTGAAGGTACATGTACTGTACAATTCTTACATATAGGTTCATGCAATGTATAATATTTTTACGCTCTGTATTTTTAAATTTTTTCATTTTCAGAATTATTCCCAATCTAAACTTTAGTACAACAGTTGTGGATGATGTTCATGTCCTTAGAAACCATTTTTCCAGACTTTCTGGAAACAATTGGACACAGGTTTCAACTGTTTTCCGCACTTCTGCACCAATAGCAATAAAACCGTTTGAATCCCAATTCATTAGAGTTCAGGCAGTCAATGTTTTAGGCACAAGTGAACCTTCCAAACCTTTGCAAATTAACCCTAATCATTTGGGAGTTTTGGAAATTAACAGTAATTGAATTGATTTTTTTTTGTTTTTTTATAACTTTTATTCAATTTCAAAATAATTTAATATATTTTTTCCTTTACTATTAGTGGGTGGATTTTGTAGGATGACCAAGCCCCACATTGTGTATATATAAAAAAATTGGGACATGAAAAGGTTTTGCTCATTTTTAGGCCACTGACCATTAGATGGCCTTACAAATGGTTCTTTATATGTTAAATTCTTAATCGTTTATCCATTGGGTCTATAATTTAGGGTATTGACTTTTGTTGATATCACAAATAATTAAAACATAGTGTCGTCTTACGTTTACAGGAAATAGGTTTTCATAAAAATAGTGTATTATTTTTATTACTTATGTAGTTTACATGTATATGACTTGCAAGTAGTATTTTGATTATTCATTTGACCATCTATTGTCATATCCCGCAAAACGTTTTCTCAACCCATGTTAACTCAAGGACCATAAAACCTCAAATTACAGAAAATCCTTCAAACTGCTAACAAATGTTTTTGAGTTTTGGCGAAACTACCTACAGTCTACACAAACCTAGGAAAACCAGGAAACTTTTTTGGCAGAGTTACGCATAAAACCTCCAAAAAGGGCACTTTCTAATTATTGTACGGGATTTACGCTGCAGCACCCCACCAAATCTTACTACAGCAATCTAATAAAAGAACAAAATTGATAATAGATACAGTAGAACATCCTTTATGAAGGGTTTAAGCTTCCAGTTTCAATTATCACAATTGGATTTGGTTGAATTCTACCCATACGAATTTTCAGTTTGGTATAACTTTCATATTCCTAAATAGTGCATGAAATTTGCTCCTCACGATACTAAAATGAATGTACGTATATAGTATTTAGTTGGCTAGCACAAGACAACCAAAATTTCAGATTTTGTATCTGGGTAACTAGGGCCAGCCACGTTTTTTCGAGAGTGTACAACATTATGCAATCTAGACTTGGGTACTAGGGACATCAGAAAAGAAGAACCATAAAACTTGATGTAGATTAACAACCTCTACGAGTCGCAAATAGTTGAAATACAAACTCACAAAATTCCATTTTTTTAGTATTTTTTTCAAGTTATGTCGTAATCTACTGCACTGTTGACGGGACGTGGGGGCAGTATATGATTTTGACTAGCGTATTAAGAGCATCAAACAACAACAAAAATAAAAACTGGAGCACTAGAATAGCTTCTAGGGAACAATAAAAGTCGATTACCGGAGTCATAAAATACTATTTTTAAGGATTTTAAAATTTGGTATTGAAGTTTTCATACAACTTACTGCTTCTGAAACAACTGACGTTGGACATGGGTGAATAGGGCAAACCTACTTTTCTGTGAATGTGGGGGCCAAGAAACAATATTCAGATTTAGACATAGGTGTTAAACACATCATTAAAAAAACAGTGTATAAAATTAATTTGCATCTAATTGATTTAGATAAGCCATTTGAAATGTTGTACATGGGTGGCTAATTTAGGGGGCTGTCTGGCCGCACTTGCAATACACAATTTGGACATGGATCAAGCAGGCACCACGGTCTAAAACAACCACCCGTCTAGTTTAAATTTAATTATAATAAAACTAACATTAACTGTTTTTAACAAAACTCATTTCCTGTGAACATGGGACCAACCCACTTTTTTATGTACTTGTAACATTAACAGAAGTCAGTACCCTCATTCGATTTTTAGGTGAGTTAGAAATTTAGCCTAAGAAGTGTCCTCTAGTGATCTTGGTGTGGAGCTTAAAGATACACAAATTCTTAACTTTTGTATATTCTGAATTAGTCTATCTATACCAAATTCAACTAACTTTGTATATATAAAAATTTTGGGGCTTGTAACCAAAAAATGTTTAAGCACTCTTTTGACCTTATAAGTAAACTCACTAACTAATACATGTATTTGATTTTTGTTGTTTATTTTAGACAGGTCAAGTTTGACTAATACTGGCGTAAATGTTAGCGAGCCACTGATTTACGGATTATTCGTTGGAGTTCTTCTTTTTATAGCAATTCTCATATTTTCCCTTATTTACATGAAAAGTAAAAAAATGTTAATATATTTACTAAAGTTCCCCTACAGTTATTTGTGTCCCAAATTTAGGAAATAAAATATTCAAATAATTATGTATAATTTTATTTATAATTACATTTTCAATTTCATAGTTACATTACTAATAAGTAGAACCAGCTCATCTTTAAGAAATTGCATTTATAGACATAATTTGAGTAATTTACAGAAGTACCTACATAGTATTATTGTTTTAAAATAACACCTTATTAATGCTGTAGAACGTCGATCAAGATTCTATGGTAATAAATCATTTTTGGTTGGAGTTACTGGGCCTGGAGAAAGTTCTGGCCTGGAGCTGCAGGCACTAGCACCATTATGGAGTCAGGAAGTCAACTCACTTTACGGTGCCGATCCCCCTGATCTGGATACTATTGATCGTCTGCCACATATTCCTTCGTCTCACATACGCTTCTTGCGCTACATTGGATGCGGTGCATTTGGAAAAGTTTGGGAAGGCTGGTTGAAGGTAGCAGATTCACGTGAACGACACTATGAGAAAGTGGCTTTAAAAGTAAGTATGCCTTTAGTAAAAACAGAAATGCATTTTGAATTCAGCATCCCCAAATTATATACAAATTACAAAAGAATTGTAAAATTGTAATAAAATATTTGACCTCAAAAGATCAACTTAGAAAAGTTTAATTATTTGAAGATATTTATTTCTTTTTCAAAATGGGATACAAACAAACATTGATCACCATTTCATTTAAAAATCAATTTATTTCTAAATAAAATGTAAAGCTTTGTACATTTCTTGTATTACATTTCTTCATTCAAAATATGGTATAATTTTAAAGAACTGAATTCTCATTACTTTATTGATTAATTTTCAGCTACTGTAAGATTTTGTTCCTATGTTTTTAAATACATATATAGAACAAGAAGGAAACTTTTGTGTTATTTATTTATTTAAACAAATATTTTAGTCATCTGTTTATTATTTAGGTTAGAAACGTTAAAGCTCTTTCAGAGGACGAATTTAAACGCGAAGCTGTTATTATGCATAAGTATCAACACCCGAATATTGTCAAACTTATTGGCGTTTCTTTTGACACACCAAATCAGCAATGCATTGTGCTGGAAATTATGGAACTTGGTAACCTTAGAGAATATCTTCACAAAGCTAGACCTCGGTTACAGCGTTATCATCCAGGAGGACCAAGTTCGTTTTATACTATCTTCTTAAGAACCAGGGTGTATCCACGTATCCATGTAATATTCAAGACTATAAGCGATTCAAAAATCCTAGTTCTCTCATTATTCTACTCAATTTATAATATCGGTATCGAAGACAATGACATGTAAACCGCTTTATAAACATGTGGATATTTAATTTTAAAATGGCTGTGTTGTATGTTACTGTTTACTTTTTTTAATCTAGCCTCTTGCTATGAAAAGAATTAGGTATAAGTTACATTTCGAATTTCTAATGCATAATTTATTTAGCATAATATTTAAAAAAATGAATCATAATTCTATAATAATGAACGATTAAGATGGTGTCTTGTTAAGATGAATGAACAATAACTAAATGAGAGAACTAAACCATGATTGAACACGAATAATCATGTTTGTTTTAGATAAAATGAATGAACTAGTCGCCAAATTAGAGAACAATAATGGTTGTTCACGTTTGTTTTTTTATTTTGTCGACTAAACTCTTTTGGTTCCATACATAAGTTACTTCAATATGATATTATTTATAGAATTTACAGCCCGCCAATTGCATAAATTGCCTTTGAGAAAATTGAGCCTATTGGCGTGGAAATTTTACAAAAAAGATTATCAGAACAACTATTTAAAAAATTCCACGCAAATATAATATATATAGGCTCAATTTTCATTTTTAAAACACGTAACCAACTAACTTTATTTTAAAAAAACATGAATTTTATGTTAGGTAAACTTTTGTAAGTAATTTATGTTGCTGTACGTCTTTCAGGTGCCCAATCTCGGTCTGGTTTTTCAACTTTGGAACGTTCAGGTGCTGGCGGAGGTCACAGTGGAGGCACGTTCAGTCCTCCTCCTGCCTCTCCAACACCGTCTATGATGGGTGCAAAGTATGAAGCAGCACTGGACATTCCTTCTTTAATATTCATAATTCGAGATATTGCCAATGCTTGCAGCTACCTTGAAGATCAACATTTTGTTCATAGGTAAAAAGCTTCTATTTTTGATTTGGTTGTACAAAAGACAAACATTATTTTTTGCATAATTTTCTTATTTATTTATTTTTAATGTGTAAATATTATTATGCATCTTGGTCAAACTGTTATAGCTTCTTGAAATTTATCAACTTGTTAGTAGCTTACATAATAATATAAGTTTGTCTCATCAAAAGTATAATATTTGATCTAACAATTCAAAAACATTTAATTGCTACTAAAAGTAGGTTAAATTTGTTAAAAATATTGATACCTTCCATTTTTGAAGAGAAAGAATTGTATATCTAAATTATGTAATGGTTAAATTTCATTTGGTTGTAATTTTTTAAACATAATTATTTAAACATGTATGCTACTTTTGCCAGAGATATCGCAGCTCGAAACTGTCTTGTAAGCCAACGTCATGCAAGTGGCCGCACTGTCAAATTGAGCGATTTCGGCCTTGCCAGAGATATTTACAAGAACGACTACTACAGGAAGAAGAATGAACCTAAGCTACCGGTCAGGTGGATGTCTCCAGAAGCTATTAGGGACGGACTTTTTACAAACAAATCAGATGTTTGGTAAAGTATTGCTATATAAATGTTTCATCAAAATTGATTGTCTTACTAATTCATGTATGTATGCAGTGTTGAGTTTTTTCTCAAAATGTCAAATGTGTTTTCAGCCATCTGCGAGAATATATAATATTTTTGCGGTTTTGAAATTTATAAAAAAAAAAAACATAGTAGTTATTTTTCAAAAAATCTCTGCGATTTACTAGTCCTAAAATAAAATGTATTCATTCACTTTCAAATATTATAAATAAATCTGTAAATCTGTTTCCTAATTGTATAAATGTGTAAATTTATAAATTGTAAATACATTTCTTTTAATTTTAGGGCATTTGCTGTAACTTGCTGGGAAGTAATGACACTAGGAGTTGATCCCTATTTTGGTAATTTAAACACGGATGTTATGAACCTTGTTCTGGAAGGCAAAGTTTTAGAAAAACCAGAGAACTGTCCCAGTGAATTGTAAGAAAACCTTTGTAATTTCATTTAATCTTATGAAACCAAGAGGGATTAATTTCTGAATCTAGTATTTTGTTATCTAAAATTAAATATACATCTAATTGGAATACTTCAAGAATGATCCGAATTCAATTCTAGTAAAATGTATCCACAACTAATTAGAAATTAATTACGACAATAATAGTTTGAACCAGTTGACTTATTGAATTACTTTAATTGCTAATTGACACGCAGTTATTTCGTTTTAGAATTGTTAAATCTATGTAAGTTTTCATTTATAAGAATGAACATTCTAAATTTGACCAATTCAATATCTCAAACTTATTCGGTCTAAAATATTATGGAATTTTTAAACTAAATCTTTAAAATGTCACAAAAAATATTTAAAAATTATTGGCTCTCAACTAATTTTGGACAAAGCTAAATATTATGTGAATGACCTATTATATTGTAAATATAGTAATGCTACTGGTTTCATAAATAGAAAAAGGTATTCATATAATTGTTTAGAAGGTCGATTTATTTTATTAATTTTCAGTTGAACTATGATGTCAAAGAGAATTTTTGATCCTAAAAGTGTTTTTAAAAAATGAATGTTTATTGTTGTCACTTGATCAATTTGATTAGGTCAAATCAATTTTAACAGAAAATCGGTCTTTTTGTAATTTGAAACTTTAAAAAATATAATTTCATATTGTATATAAAATTTACTGTTTCTCTAATATGTATATAATGTTTTTTTATTATTTATTATTTAAAACAAGGTATGATGTCATGCTGTTATGTTGGAGTCAATTCAGTGAAATGAGACCATCGTTTTCCGAACTTGTTAAAAGAATAGAAGAGTTTTGTGCACTAACCAAAAATCCTGAAAGTCTATTTTCAAAATCATTTGTGCAATGTTTTCCAATAGATCGTAAGTATGGCCATATATTGTCCGATAACGTTACCAAAGCCCTATGATGTACAATTCATAGCGTCACACAAACGCTTTATTTCAATTATGGAAATTTAGGAGATGCATGGTAGTAGGGAAATTTTAATCATCACTTGGTATACACGATTTACAGGGTGTTATTGATGCTATGTACATATGTATGTTTATGACAAAACGTGAATAGGTAAAAGTTATATAATATAAAAATCACACAACAGATTTAAAATATTAGATCGGTATTTTTTAATTAAGCCTATTTTAAACTATTAATGACCATATGTGTAGTATTTACTACATAAAAAACTTAAGTTCAAAATCATTATAATATTTCAATAACAAATTTACTTATAAAACGGTAAAAAAACTCATTTTATTTTAATAGAATTCCATGTTATTGTTAAAAATGAAATAAAGTCTGATTCCGTACCTTTGACAAGTCAATCGAAAAAGTAATAGGAACACCCAATTAATATGTATGCCAAAATTTAACTAAAACAAAATATTTAGAGTTTCTAAAAAAAACATTTCCAATAATTAGTGGGACCACGGCAAATTAAAAATTCATTAACAGAAAGCTGATCAATGCATGATAAATGGCGGTTTTGGTAAGATTAAATAGATTTATTTTTATTACGAACTTTCTTTCATTTTATTTTCCCAGTAGAAATTGCCCAGTAATTCTAGTACCTACCTATTTAAAAAGAAACATAAAGAAACGATTTGTTTTAAGCTACTCCATTCATTCTATTAATTTGTATGTTTCAGCTGCAGTTCGTAATGCTGCTGGAATTTACGAAGGCAATATGTCAAATCCGACTACGGAACAAACAGTTCTTACATCCGGCGATGTTGGCACCTCTACTAGTAATCGTGAACAGTCTATGCATAATCCGGGACCTTCAGGGTCGTTCTTTTTCACAGACAACCATAGTACAGTAAGCAGTGTTGCCTAACTCAGGGACATACTATAACAAAGGACTGTCAACTCAAGGTTTTGTGTATTATCATAAATTCAGGATGGTTTTAAAGGTCAATTTTTCATATCTCTGAAACTACTGAATCAATTGCTTTCAAAATTTAGAACATTTATGTGAACTTATAAGAAAAACATATCATTTAAATTTCTAGGTCATAAGTTACGTTGATTTTGGTTTGGATTGGCTCAAAAGGCCAAAACCATCAATTTTAAATAGACTAGAACTGAACAATAATAAGAACTTTTGATATTCAAATATGATTTATCTCCTTTCAATTAACTTTCGACACTATGTTAGGTATACTTGAATTTGACCTGTATTTTAGGGCTGACAATTATATAGTTTTCACATTTAGGCTTTTAGCTCAACACTTATATTAGATATGAATGCCATTGTTAGTACCAGTATCTTTCAAACAATTTTTTTGTTATTATCTGTTTTTGGTGCTGAGATATTTAATATTACTGATTTTTCAATATAAAGTACACACTCTATTAAAAAATTAATGATATTAAATAACTCCCCAACAAATTAGGTAACTACAATTTATTGTGTGATATAATTCTAAAATATGACATTATATCTGTCATAAATTTTGAATAATAAGCCTAACTGTGAAAAATCAATAGGTAACTGATGGTCCTAAATTCGACGAAACTTAACAGTAGCCTAAGTTAATTGAAAGAAGCTACATAATATTTGAATCATTAAATATCAGAAGTTTTTATTATTATTCAGTTTTCGTTCATTCAAACCCATCTAAAGTTAGTGGTATAGAATTGACAATCCCTTGTGTATGTATGTCCCTGGCCTAACTTTAAAAAAAGATTTGTTTGGTAAAAAATATTTTTACTATCAAATTGCCTTTTTAGGCTCAATCTCCATTTGGTGCAGATCATGTCCCGCAATATCTGAAGCAGAATATTAATACAAGCCCACTATACGAAGGGTCAGAAAAATGTTTACCTAGTAATACGTCCGTCGCAACTACTGGGGCAAATAACTCCTCTCCGTCAATGCAGCCTGCACTGTCTTCATCACAACTTTCCACATTCAATAAAAATGCAATGGTATCCAGTCAGTTGTCTTCGAATTCAACATTGATTGGCAGAAATAGTAGTTTAACGAATCAATATTATCAAATGCAGCAGTCCATACCATTGGAAAGCCCTTCAGTAGCATCTACTTCTGTTATAGATGCTAATGAATTCTATAATAACTTTGTTAGTGCCAGCATCGAAAACGATGATTATCAGATGCCTAACTGCTGAAACTAAATTTTCTAAAATGTATAGCTATTTAATTTAAAAATATCCCGTAAGACGTATTGTTCCAAATTCGCTATTGCATATTGTATAGAAAAGTATTGTTTTAGACGGCATTTCATTTCATAATTTTATAGTTACCTCTGCACATTAACATGTTTACTCTTTATTATTGCTTCGTTGTCTTCGGGGGAGATTGCTCAATAACGACTCAGTATATGAAATTCTTTTGCGGAATTAAGTGTAACATTTTCAGGTCTGTCCCCCCTAAGATCATGTGTCGTCCCTCTGAAAAATGAGGTGGGCCAAATGGCCAAAATGTACTTTTTGTATAACAATCAAAACTGAAGCCAAATATCAATAAACTTGATTAATATTTGATATAGCTGCATATTGAAAATACATCAGAGTTTCATATATTCCAGTTATTTAATTTTTTTGAGACCAGGGTGCAACCTGAGAGCAAAAAATACTAAATTTTTATTTTTTAATAATAAACGTTCTGCCGTAGAAATTTTCATTAAATTTCAGTAATTTGTTTAGTAGTACCTATCTGTTAATCAACTTCAGAAAATTTTATATAGAAATATTGATTTAAAAATTATGAAAATTTCGAATAAAACATGGCTATATATGAAAGTCCTATATATTTGGATAGGAAAAGTTTAAATTTAATTTCCTAAGAAAATATGACTTTAGAATTCTTTCATATTTAGAAAATGTATTCTTTATATGATATGTTATTGGTGTATCAAGTTAAAAAGTCAACTCTGAAATTGAGGTCCACTGATTTTCGAACCAATGGATACGTTAAAATCAAATTTTCTGAAATCCAATTTTAGTCAATGCATTCATTTCAAAACCACTTAAAATTATCTAATAATGAACAATTTAAATCATTAACATCCATTTAATTGTGACAAAATTCATTTAAAAAAATAAATTTTTACGGCACTGAAGCATCCAATTTTCTGAAACATTATTTCTAATATCTTCCTAATTCTAAATCTCAGATTTGATCAAGATATGATATTTCATTTGCATATTAGAGCTATTTTTAGTGCTTTTTTCCAAAATTAATGATTTGTTTGGGAGAGGAAAAAAATCAATAACTTTCATAACAATCTTATATGTACATTTGTTTTACTGAGTACCTAGTGAAGCTACACTCCAAATTTGAAGTCGATCGGACAAACTTTAATTTTTGGACCTGAAACGTCAGGTTCCTAGCTCAGTCACTTTATCGATTTTTTTATAAAAAGAAAATTGTTTCACATAATTTTCTCCTAGATACATATTTGTATACCAAAATTTCAGCCAAGTAAATCCCCGGAAAATATGACACTTTTCAAGGAGGGAAGTAGTTTTATCCACCCCCCCCCCTCCCCGAAGACAATCATGTTATTTTTTTAGCGAGACCACGAGGAATTAAATATTTTTCATTTGTACTCATTATTGAGTATTTATGTTACTTCATAATATTAAAAGAATTATTTAGAAACTGAAATTTATAAAATATTTAAAATATGGAGAGACCTGACATCTAATTAATGTAAACTACTTATTTTTACTGCACCAAACACACAAAGTCAAAAATTAATAAATTAAATTCGTTCAGGCCTTCGACAGTACTAACATCATAGAAATGAATATAATCCAATTAAAGATGTGCAATAATATATGGCTTCAACATAAAAACAACATCTTTTAAGATCAAAATAAAAAATACGTAATAACGTGCATCTTGTTCTACACCAAAACTGAAGCATGATAAGATGACCAGTCAAGCTCGGTGATTGAAAGTACTGTCTAGTATATCCAAAATCTGAGAATGAAAAACCATGAAACAATCCAGTCAGGAATGAAAAATATAAAGAGATTAAAATGCGAAACAATAACACAGTTTTTTGTAGTTTGGTTAATGTTTTGATCAATGATTCATACACCAAATTTAAGGAAATTAGAAAAATGGTCAAAATATCTCCAGTTTTTGTACGCAAGATATTATAAGTTTTTATTAAAGCATAAATGAATGAAATCACTGATCAGAAACAACTTTTTAATTTTTGGGGTAACAAACTGGAGTTATTTTGTCCATATTTGTAATTTCCTTATATTTGGTATATGAAAAATTACCAAAGTTTGAAATTGAGTTGCTCAATTTGAAACCTGCCATAATATTACGTTACTCATATGATTAGAAATCTGAGAGAAATGAGGCATCTAGAACAAAAAATCTGAAATTTGGGCAGATAACCAATTTATGATTTTTCAAAAACTCGATACAATTAGCCACAAAATCAATATTTTTTTAAACAAGTTAGATTTGTATTTCCAAGCTATGTTTATTATAACCACCACATTTTATCCAGACCGTCGCCGTGCATTTTTTATTTATTCAAACTTTTAATTTCATGAATTACTGCGGTGAAAAAAGTTTAACCAAATTAATCATAGTGCCATCTGTACGTCCTCTGGCTGATATGTAATTACTTTACTCATAAATTAGATCCCATTTATATATAATCGCTGCTCATTCTAATTGTTGTCTTATTGGTTTATGTAGTCGACCAAATATAAATGCATATAAAATCATAAAATTTTAATTTAAAATAACAACTTTTTCAGTTCTAAGTAAAATACCTGTAAATTGTGCTGAGTAACAAACTTAAAACCCGAATATTTAAAAAATTAAAATAATTACGAAAAAACTTTTAATTATTTACATTTTTTTCGACTGATTAAAAATTTATATTTGACCGGATGGATTCACAATCGGTCGGCATTTCTATTTGGTCGTATTATTATACTCTATGGTGTCTGGTGTTGTGACATATAGTAGATATGTATGTCATGTATATAACAAACTTTCATATTCGTAATTTGTAAAACTATTCTGGTTTAAAAAAAGATTTTATATCCTATTATTAAATTGTTTTGTTTTTTGGTCAGATGTAAACATGCAAACAAAAAATAATTCCTCGATTCAAATATTGAAAAATAAGTTTCAACAGACATATCAAAATTCTTTCCGATATAACATTTTGCTAATATTTAAAAGAAGCTGTTCATTACCTCACAAAGAATCTGATCCAGAACTATATCATCATTTAACCCAGTTCCGTCTTCGGGAAATAAAAGGAAAAGACAGCAAATTTTATACATTTTGTCGATTTGGTTTTCCAAGACCTAATTTGCTCACTGCAAAATTGCAAAGTCAATAGCCAGTAGACAACGTGGCCACTTTAAAAAAACATTATACGAACTATCACAAACTACCTCAGAGAGAATGATCAACGACTACTGTCCCGCATTAATCTTTGCCTGGAAAGGAAAACAATTTATTGGGGAAAAGTCCGATTCTTTGTTTGAATATGTTTCAAAGTGCACTATAAAAATGGAAAGTACATAATTGATTGAACTCAATGAAAAAGTGGAATGCTGTAACATTACTTTCAACATTTTCGGAATTATAGAAAGCAATCATGACCCTGTTAAACAACAGAGAATGTAGTACTTACGAGGTGGTTGATCGATTAACAGAAAAGTTATGTGCAAATTATCAAAACATGTAGTTTGGCTTGATGTCAATATTGAGAGAAGTCGTGCATTAAAATCGTATAGTGAAATTTAAAAATTGAATGAAAACAGAGATGACATACATATAAACCATCTTGGACTGATGACTACTATCTTGCAAAACCAGATGAATTAGAAAATATGAATTTATTTGAATTCAGAAGGTGGCACAAATATATTTCTAAAAAGCCTGAGAAAGAAGATGACAATACGGTCTATCATAAATTAAAAAAATGACCTTGTATATATAAAAGTTCGTATTAAGGCATATTTAATAAATCACTATCATTTTGACGAAAAAAAGGCACTTAAGAATGTTGCTATTCTTTTTTATTGCTTTTTAAAACGTGGAGATCCATTTTAATTATTATTAAATGGTTTAAAATCCTACCAACAATTTTTTTACAAACAAAATGGGACTCTTTATTGAAATATCACTGTGTGTAGAAGCCACTGCCAAGGTTGAAGAAGCTATAGAGGCAGCGAAACCGATGAGTAAGAGGACTCTGAAAATGCTTTGATATGATTAGTAGATTATACTACAAATACTAAAATAGATTATATTTAAAATGTAATTGAGAAAACGGCTAATGATACAAATTGAAAAAACATCGCATTTTTAACATTATATCGTGGCATATAATGCATCAAAATACCACTCATCAAAGGATTGAATATGTGATAAACTGAAGCCGCTTAAAATGATGATTTCTGGAGCTCAAAGCACAGATAAATCCTTTTTACTCAAAACAATGGATTGAACAAGAAGTATCTGCAATTGTTGTCTGTACCGCACCAAGTGGAATTGCTGCTTATGCAATCAATGGTATAACACTACATAGAGAATTATGAATCATTAATAGATCAAACACTAGCCGTACTTAGAATTGAACTCATGTGTCTGGAAAATAGTGTTCTTATTATTTGAGGACGTTTTTATGGTATTAAATATGTACGTCCAAATACGATTACAGGAAATATTTGGTACAGAAACTATGTTTGGTGATTTGATTATTTTAATCTTCGGGGATTTTCTTCAACTTCCACCAGTTCATGAAATGCCGATTTTTAAACAAGTTCCACTGGAAAAATATTGAAGCATATTGGATCATTTGGCATATTTCAAATATAGAACAATTTTACTTAGGATGAACTGATAATAATTGTTCGACAACAAATCAATACAGTTTATGCAACTATTTAGAAATTGCTGCCCATTGTGATATATTAATAAAATCTAGCTGTAATCCTATCTGCATTTTCCCACTTATGACAATGTGTAGAGATTAGTGAATTAATGATGTCACAATGTAATGAGAAAATAATCGATGAAATCGAGAGTCCGAAAAATAATAAAAACATACTGATCAAAAAATTAACGGCAATTGATGAAGATGAGTCAAGAGAACTGCTGGTCAGAATCATGTTACGCAAAAATGTTAATCAGTTAAACGGGTCGGTTAGTGAAGTAATTAGTGTTATTATTGGTTTTAAAGAGAAAGAGAATATAATTGATAAAATTATAATAAAATATGATTTTACTAATGAATGAGTAGAATTTATACGCTCAAAAACAAAATTCCAAATAACAGACAAAGGATTTTGTGAATATAAAGCAATTCCCCATTAGATTAGCCAATGCTATAACGATTCATAAAGCTCAATGACTTTCTCTAAATTGCTGATCTGGGAAATTATGTTTTCAGTCCTGGCATGTCATAGGTATGTTGCATTGTCTCGCGTAAAATCATTGAAAGGCCTGCACCTGACTAATTTTGATCCATCTAAAGTTAATGCATCCCAAAGAAGCCTTGCATGAATATAACAGATTCCGATCAATGTTATGCCAGATTTGCGATTTTATGCTATTGTTGTTTCAAAACACATAGGATATGAACGCAAATGGTGTCAAGTTATTGAAAGAAAACTTGAGCAATATATCAGTAAAGCAAAACGATTCTTCAAATATTTATGCTCATCTCAAGAAATCTAAAAAATAAATCTGGGCTAAATTGTTATGCAAATTCTGTAACGAAATGCCTCACCTGTTTCAGAAGCAAATATACAAAACACCAACAAATAGTATAATTACTGCCAGAAGAATTAATATATTAAATTCTTCTTCTAGAAATGTTGGTGTTAATATGAGTACGGAAAATCTACATCGTATCATGGGTTATCCATTCATTGAAATGGGCAGAAAGATGCTGCAGAATTTTTGGAGAATGCTAATTTACAAAATTATTTTCAATTTTTTCGAAATAGGTAGGTATACTCAAAGTGTAATAATAGTAGAGATATTAAACAAAAGGAACCTTATGGCATTATATTATATTTATCGTTGGAAAACGTAACTAAGAAGACAAGAATTCAATCATTATTAGAAGAAAATCTTGAACAATAGAAACCTATCAAAATGCACATTGTGATAAAATGAAAAAGAATAGGATAGCTTGAAAACAAGCATGTAGATATCGTAATTAAATCAGATATGTTTATTATTGGCCTAATACAAAATTTTGTTAATAAATCATAAAATAATCCCTCAATCCTTTCTTTAAATACGAAATCTGAGATGCTCGGAATATTCTCTTAATAAAATGTTGTTTATAAAATTAAATTATATAATTTAATGTACTTTTATTTAAGGCCACAATTTAAAAATTATTTATGTTTAAATGGTAATTTTTGGTGTAGGTAAGTAAATATTTTTATCTTGTTATCTAAAATTGGATGATAAAGTTAGTTTAATAGAGAAAACAGATATGATTTATTTTAGTTATAAAATGTTTAAAACATAATCATTTAACATAAAATACAAAGTATTCCGAAGACACAAACCAATAACTTGAGCTAATCAATTATACTTAGACGACCAACAAAATTAGTAAATTAACGGTTTCTAATACCGTAGAACACCGCTATAGCGAACATACAGGGCGGTCCAGAAAGGTCGCTCGATTTTTATAGTTTAAAAGATGTATACATAGAAATAGAAGCATGAAATCCTGAAAGATTGCTTGATTTTAAACAAAAAAATAAGAACTGTTATAAGAAAATAATTATTTACAAAGTACGATATATCAATAAAAACTGTAATGTAATAATGTTTCATTTTTTAAATCTGTTGCTTTAAAATGTTTGACCTTCATTTGCAGTACATTCATGTAACTAATCTTGTTGGAACACTACAATAATATACTTTTTGACAAAAAGCACATGTATGACTATGACTTATAAGAGTAGCTGTCTCCTCCATGATGAATTATGCAAATCATGAAGATTTTGTGGACTTCTTGCAAACACATATCCTTAAGATAACCCCACATGAAAAAATCATATGGTATAACAAGATGTTGATTAAGATCAGGGGATCTTAGACACCATTCATTTAACCAAATAAACTGCATTGTCCAATCCAGTGATCTGGAAATTTATTATCTAATGCCTCATGCTTATAAACCATATAATTTCATCTTATAGAGGAAAGACATGATGCATCAGCATTGACAGTATCAATAGAATATGTAAATTATGATGACGATGTGTTGAGAGTCTTAGTCTTACCACATAAGGATTTTCACTATGTGGCAAGGCAAGGTAACTTTTGCTTTTATGATATGTGAAAATAACTCTATTATAGATACATAAAAAATTGGTGCTATTTTAAAATGATTTTGCTTGATAGAAATATAGCCCAAAAGATTTTTGACACATAGTGTAAATCCTTATGTGGTAAGATAAGAGTCTTGGCACATAGATAGTCTAAATCTTTATGTAGTTAGACTCTTGACCCATGATTTTGACCATTAAAATATACAGGACCAACAATGCCAGATAATAAAATTCCAATCCATACAATTAAACTAGGCTTTTGATCTTGTGGAATTGTGACATTTGGATTTTCGGTTGCAACAGAAAATCCAAATGTTACAATTCCACAAGATCACAAAATCATCTATTTATGATAAATTTAGTATGTCAATAACTTAATAGAAATGTAAATAGGCCTGAAATATCTAGAATATTGTCACTCATTACTAATATCAGTAGATCATCAATTCTTAAAATAATAATAATAAATAATAATTATATTTTTATAATGTGCCATTAAAAACACTTGTCGACAGCACAAAGCAAAGGTACACGAAAAACAAAAACAGACATAATTATAAATTGAATAAAAATGTTTTCAGAGTAGATTTAAAATCATTTAAATCAGAAGTATTTCTAATGCTGTTCGGTAGTCTATTCCAATAAACCGGTGCTGCAAACTGGAAGGCCCGGTC
>JAUYWI010052501.1:0-17759 GCA_034780595.1 Parotoplana pacifica
TCTCAATTAGTTTTTGAGTTACAGCCATTTAAAGTTAATGAGTGGAAAAACCTCTGTATTCACCCCCACCCCCCTTACTAATATCAAAGACAACTTAGTTTCATTTACTTAAAAATGCCTCACATATTCATCCACACCAATAACTGACCCTAAAAAGGATTGTGCCATGGATTTGACAGAACAATAGTACTATTAGGTAAATTGTATGTTGTATATAATTCATAAAATAATAAAACTTTTTTGGAATTAACATTAAATATATTATTTTCTGCTAAAGACAAGTAAAATAAAATAGGAATTTGCCAGACTCTTGTATCATAAACCAAAAGACATGGATCTAATTGTCCTAAATGCAAAGGGTTGACCAAATTTTATTGAAAGGTTTATTAATTTTGTAGTGCTATAAAAAATTGTATTAATTAATTTATATTCTATTCTACTTTATTAAATTTAAAAATTTAGCTAGCTAACATTACTAAATAATATAGGATTTAGGATATGGAATTAATATAAATGAGTTTTTAATGATTTATAAGTAATTTAGCAAGAAACTAGGGTTTCTTTAACATTCATTGTCATCATTGGGTGACATTTTATGGTGTCCTTCCTTTTTTTATTTGTTGACTGACTATCTATAATTATATTATATATATAGTCACTATTCTATTCTTAGCAAAAATCATATTCATAATCATATCTGCAAAAAATGTTGTATCAACTTTAAAAGTATTGTTGCACCTATAGTTAGGTTAAAGTAAGAAGTAGTTAATAGCAGCAGGACTTTACTTTAGTTAGAATTAAGTATTTCCGTGATTTTTAATTACTTAGTTTTGCTTTCCTGAAACCCACTTAAAATCACTTACGATTTTTGCTAAGAACAATGACAATATGTGAACTTTCCATATCTTAATACTTTGGCGGATATCTATATTTCAATTTTTTGTCAAATTTTTTTGGGTGGGGTGACTGAGATCTCATCAGACTACAAAAAATATTATGTCTGGCTACTTTGGCTGTTCTGATCTATTGTGTTGTCAATTAGTCTACTTTGCCAATATTAATTGCTCAAATTTATATGGGCACCTCCATCAGGATAAGAATTAGTCCTAAAAATAATATACATCAGTTTTCTTTGTGTAAAAAAACAAGTTTGACTGCATTCATCTTTTGAGATAGCGAGATTCCCCCTTCAACCATAATAGCAATAGTATATAGTTGGAATAATTTAAAAAAAATTGTGAGTAACTATGAAGTCTAAACTAGTTAGAAGTTCATATTCAAATTATAATTAAGCAAAATTGTATTGTTTTGTTTAATATTATTGGTAAAAAACGTACAGGTTTTCCAAAATCCGCAAAAGTTTCTATCTTTTTAACTAACGCACTCTATCTAGTATTTAGATATCATAAAACAATATGTGATGATAAAATTAAATAAATAATAGTTTCGATATTAAATGTTTTTATTGATTGTTACCTCTAAAATCAATTTTTATCTCTATGCCATTTATATTTGATATTATATTAGTACAAAATATCCAAATTTAAATTTTTGAAGTCAGAGATCCTCAAATTATTATTTATGATAGTTCCAGAATAAGTGTTTTACAGAGTTGATAAAAAAAAGTTACAAAAGTTTAATCGAAGACCTTCAGATAATAAGCCACAAAAAGTACGTATCGTAGTTTGTATAATTTGTCAACTCTGCTCACAAATTGCAATGCTTATAAATATATATTTCCATAAAATACGGATGAGTTTTGATTTAATCAACTAAAAATTACGAAATACATACCTTCATCATTAACGATAATTATGATTGCTAATGATGAAGAAGGTAGGATTTCGTCATTTTTAGTTGATTAAATCAAAGCTCATCCGTATTTTGGCATCTGTATAACAAACGCCACTTTACCTTCCTGTTTGGCGTCTGTGTTACAGATAACATTATGAATAACACATAAGAACTCTATGTGTACTAAAAACTGACGTTATAACTAAGGATAGTGCTGTGCTATGGATTTGATATACCTTTGATAAAGCTTAAGAACTTGGCACCTATGAATGAGATGCCATGTTAGGCTTCATTATAGGGTATAGATCTAGTCAGTCTTTAAATGCAGAAACTGTTAATTATTAATTTTATTGATAAACATATAAATAACTGACTATACCAAAAATTACAAATTTTCAGATTTATCAGTATCTATTTTTCAAAAAAGACAAAAACTTATTTATAACTAAATACTGCCCCACCACTTAATAAAGCTGGCCCCCTATCTAACTACATGTGTAGTGGCTAGTATAACTGATAATCTTGAGTTGATTTGATGGACTGCTTACTGATGTTTTCTTATACTTATCTTTTGTTTGGTCTCTATGATATACTTTTGACCACAAAGAATACATTGAAGTTGATAGATGAAATTCTAAGACTGACAGTTGATACATAAACATAATATAGAATTACAAGTAATGAGTTGATGTTGAAGAGATAAGTGTTTCTTCTAATTTTATACCTACCAGTAGTGAAAATGGTTAACTCTAGAATGTTCAGAGATGTTATTTTTCTGTAATATTATAGAAATCTGTATTTTTGCCATGAAATTTTATCACCACATAGTAATGCTTAATTTAGGTTTTTTAATATTTTGGTCCCCTATATCCACTTCCATAATCACCCTTTTATAATAATCACATCCTTGAAAGTTAATATTATAACAAATTGTTTTAACTTAATTATGTGTTTGGCTAATGTAGAAAATTTTAAGAATATTTGAATTTTAATTGATTCATGAATAATGGTTACCATGTTTTTTTAATAGAATTCATTTGGAAGCTAATTTAGTTATCCTTGTATTTAAAAAAAAAATTTAACTGATTACAATTTGATAAATTTTCTCTTAAATGTGCACCTAATAAATACAGTCTGAGAAAGTATGAATCATTAGATGCACAGTTTTCTATTAAACACCCAGATAGGTAGCAGATGGCACAAATATTCCAGATGTGTATGCACAAATGTTTATATGTCTAGTTGTCCAGATGTCTATGCACAAAATCCAATGATAGGAGGGGTGAAATCAAGTAGGTAGGATAAAAGTATGCCCTACCATGAAAATAAATATGCCCTATTAATTAAGTGAGCCTAATATGTATAAAAAGTCATTGCAACAGATTATGTTAGTACTTTAAATGTTCATATTTTTAATTACTATTACTAGTATATTATTTTTTCTATATTTTAAATATTCATAATTTTGAATTTAGTAGAAATCCCATTAGAAAATATATCAAATAAAACATGAATTTTTAAGATTCAATTAATGCCTATTAATTGTAAATGTAGTTATTGACAATAAAATTATTTACAATTATACAGCTCCACCAATTAATAATGCTGCCCCCAAATATTTTATGTATAACTAACATAATTTGGAGTACTGCACATTTATACAATCTTTTTTAGGTTAAAGAATATTGATTTTCAACTTTCTTTTTTATTTATGACTGTATCTTCAACCAAGAGAGTCATTGCTTTCATTACACACAATCATATTGCATATTTCATAAAGTGTTATGCAATTAGAGATGAAATTTCAGGGTTTCAGTTAGGTATCTACATTTTTATGTCACATGATAGCCCATTTCATTTAGTAATGTTGAGACAGAAGATTTGTCTGAAGAAGAGAAGGTACAGCTTTGCATCCTGGAATTGTTTGACCAACAGTTCATTCCTCAAGTGGTCAAATAGACATTTGGTATGGTTTTTCTGCTGCTGGACATAGGCCATTGGAATGAATTGATGGATGACAGACCTAGGCCATGTTGATATTCTTCATGAACATCTGCTTCCATGAAATCTTCCAGGCAATGATACTATCTTCCAGCAAGATCATTCAACTAGCCATACACCTGCTGTGTCCTGAAGATTTCTTGCTGAAAGTGGCCAGTTTAGTTACCTGACCCATAGAGAACCTGTGGGAATTGTGAAGGCAGAAGTTGACAAGATGGTAGTCCATGGTTTTGATGGTCTCTGGAATGCTGCTCTTCAAGTCTGGTAGAATATCAATCAGAAGGTTTTCATAAACCTGCTTGAAACAATGCCTGGAAGGATTGATATGGTGATTGCTGCACATAGTGGTTCCATCAAATATTGATTCTTGTCCTCTTGCCCTATTATGAGAATGCATATAAGGCCCTTTTCAGGGCCACCATTTATTGATTGATTCATACTGCTTTCAATGCAGTTGCCTACTTCTTGTTTTACAGTGATTTTGTTGTCATAATCAGATGTAATGTAATTTTTGCTAGGGGGTGGTGTTGTTAACTGGTGGGGGTGTATTTCATAATTAAGTTTAGCATCCACTAATGGTATTTTGTTGTGATTTAAAAGTAAATACTGCTTTTGTACAAAATAAAAATATAAGTATGTAATAAAACATACACAAATGAATTTATAAAAACATGTTAAAGGTAAATTTCAGTGATGTATAAAATAAAATAGTATGTCAAATAGTCAATTTGATTATTCAGTGCTTAAAGGATTTTTAGTTTATTAGTTTTATGAAAATTATTCCTCTACATTGAAAATTATGCCCTGCTTCATCCTCTAAATGCACCACTGGTATTTATGGAAATGCCAATGAATTACAATATGTTTGGGAAAGGTACCTATACAAAAAATATACACACATCCTGAGATGGTCTTAATATATATCCATTTATGTGCATTTAAAAGACAAAATTTGATAGAAATTAATTGTTGTATACTTTAAGTATCTATTTTTAAATAACTTATGTAATTAGATTTGCAAATATGACATACATATTTTATTATGTAAATATAGTAAATCCAGTAAGTATTTAGTATTTTTATAGGAGAGACAAAAATTGTTTTATAACTAATCTAATTATCTTGATAAATGTTCTTCTTCCAAAAACATAGCTAATTAGTTCAGTTAGATAAAATTAACTTCTTGGTAAATTGTAAGTGGTTTTAAATAAATTATTTATAATTTAGTTATATTGTGATAAATTTTATGCAAAAATTGTGAATGATTTGCTCTGAGAGCATATTATACTTGATAAAAGTAATTAAAACATGAGTTTATTAATAATAAAACTAAAAGTTGGTACATTTCTAGTATAAAATCTATCATGTGAAACATTAAAAATACCTAGATACCTATAAACTTCTATAAAGCGGGTGGGGTGAATCCAGAAGGTTTTGTTATTTTTTATTGCCCATTTATTAATAAAAGATCATTTTTCTCAATAAAAGACTCTAATGTTACATCTAGTTGTTTATAATTCTAAAATAATTATTGCTGTCATTCTACAATGTTGTATAGAGTCAAACATTAGAAAACAGTACACTTCTGAATTTGCCCTACTTACAGGCAAAAAATAGTCAAAAGGACATATGATTAAAACTTTAACAGAGCTTATACTGCCTGCATTTTTAAATACAGAGTGTTTTTTACTGATTCTCAGCATTTTGCAATTTTTTTCAATGTATCTGTGTCTTTTTTTTTGCAGTAGTATAAAATTTTAAAAACTATGCTGTTTTCTGATCTAAGTTTGAAACATCTGCACCTATAATGTTTTTCCTAAAAACTATAGGGAAGCATAAAGGTGTAGTGACCAAAGTATAGTATGTTGAAATCTGTGGTAGTGACCCAGTTGCATGAGTACAGCATCAATCAAAAACACCAATTTTATCAGCCTCTGGAACAACTAGGTGTCAAACACCATGTCTTTAAATGGAATGTGGAATTGAGGTAATTAAAACATATTTTATGTTGGATGAAGTGACCACTGAGGTTGGTTTGTTCAATCTCACCTCAACCCAGTGTTGGAAATTAATAGACCCAGTGGGATTTTGGCCTTGGCAAGTCTCCACAATGTCCCAAAGAAAAAAAAACACTGAACATTTTGTGCCACAAGACTTCAAACATAGTTATCATATGTATGTCCTCTTACACTTTCATGTTATAATATATTTCAGCATTTTTTTTACTCTTGGCATTATTTTTTTCATGGTTGGGCATATAAGCACTGCATTAATCTTAAGCCTACACTTAATTTTTTTAAATTGACACCTCTGAATAAGAACTCAATGTTTAAATGTTTTGTGATAAAATATTTATGAGAATTTTAATAGTTATGTTATTTACAATATAGTATGTCTAAAAAATGACTAAAATAGTCAAAAGGTTCTATGATTAAAACTTTAAGCTTAAGCTTATGCCTTTTTTTAAATTGAAAGTTTATTTATACTGGAAAAAATTTATTAAAGAGGAATAAAATGTCTATTGTTGTGTCTCTGAATGTTTCTAAATAAGTTGATACAAGAAAATTTATAGATTTGCAGAGTTGCCCCATATTTTAAAATGGATGAACAAGTCTATTATTTAATATTTGTAAAATATATATGTCATAGATACTAAAAATAGGGTATTGAAGTTTAAAAGTGAATGGTGCAAAATAAATGGTGAAAGTTTAGAAGATCAGTTTTTGTATACACTTTTTAATAAACTTCTGACAACTAATGTTAGTCACCATGATCTTGGATAATATAATATAAAATAAAATGGACAAAAGATCAGAAATATAATGTTAAATAGATATTTTGCCAAAGGCTTTATCAATATAATGAACAATGATGTTTAAATTTATTCATTGTTAATTATATTGATAAAGCCTTTGGCAAAATATCTATTTAACATTATATTTTTGATCTTTTGTCCATTTTATTTTATATTCTGACAACTAGCTTCTAGATTAATAAGAATGTTAATTCAGCTTTCTATCTCAATTAGTTTTTGAGTCACCGTCATTTAAAATTAATTAGTGTAAATATTTCCAGATTTGCCCCTGCCCACCTTGTAAAAGTTGAATCAGTGAAAAAGCATGGAAGGCTAGGCTGAGGTACTTTGCACACTTGTACAGGAGAGAGAAGGAGACATTCTTGGAGAGCCAATCACAGAGCTGATGAATGAGAGAAGCATTTGATGGATATGGAGAGGAAGCGAATATGAGGAGAATGAGAGTTGGCATAAAAGTTGTTTTGGACTATGCTGGCAGAAGAAATAAATTGAAGTGGCTGACCCCAAAAATGGGATTGAACAGTCATAGGATGATTTAAGAAGAAGATATGGTAACTAAGGACCAATTTGGTTAACATTTGGCACAGACATGCCACATGACAAAAAATCAATACTGACCTTAGCCCATGGCCATATGATTTTATCAAGACAATTTCTAGTTTGCATACTAACTAAGGTATGATTATGATTAAGCTGAAAGTTTGCTTCTTAGGTACATGTTTTTCTTTATTGATTTTTTAGGCTAAAATTTATTGATTTTTTAGGCTAAAATTTATTAATATTTTATTAAAATTACAAAGTTTCTAAAATTGGCTACAACCATCCTATTTTTCAAATTTGGCACATAGACCTCAAAAGCCATTAGCAAATTGGTTCCAGGTATACAAGAGCCAATATATCAGGACTGTGCCATGTTTTTCAAAAGTCATCTTTATGCTCAATTTATGTCTCTAATGGTTTAATGTGTTTATTATTAGTTTCTAGCACATTTCTAGAACTTTTGGAATCATCTTATTTGTAGAAAAAAATGTTTTTTTTAACATGGCTGGCTCTAGTCCTGTGGACCTACTGATTGTTTACTTGGCCCATTAAATACATATCACATAAAGTCTAAATTTGCCAAATATGAAGAATTTTTTATGGATTATTAATATTTTATTAAGAATAATAATAAAAGCCAGCTATAGTCTTTGATAAAAATATACTACTTATTCATATTACTTACTAATGATAGCCCTAATCACAGTCTGAGCAATATAAAATGTTCATATTCTTTATATCAAAGCATAAAAGAATGGAAAAATAACTATAGTTGCATAAGAAAAGAGAAAGTAGAAGATATTCAGAAAAAAAATTATTGAAGGCCACTCATACTGTCAAAACAAGTCCTGGCCAATTAATGTATTAAGAGTAATAATTAAGAACAGGCATATATATCACATAAAGATTAAATTTGCTGAATATGAAGGAATTTTAATGGATTATTAATATTTTATTGGGAAAACAATTGTAACATTTTATTATCTAAATGCATGTATGGGACATTTATAGTTTTATATGAGTAATTTTTTTTAACTCTTTTAAATCGATATTCTTTAATGAAATTTTCAAGTTTGGTTAAGCACTTGCCAGGCATAATTCTCTGCAGTTTAGTAAAATCAATTCAATCTGTTTTTCTAAAAACAAAAATTAAATTTTCAATACATTTTTGGCTCTCAGGTGGTTTCACTCTCATCATAGAAATTAATATTTTTAAAACTTCAAAAGATACATATATTTTTTTTATTTCAGCATTGAATTATCTGTAGAAAGTTTATTTGGCCAATTTTGAACAAGTTCATTATTTTTTAGGGCCATCCCAAGACCTAGGATGAGGGGGTCCAAAGGGTTGATGTTTGAATTAGAAAATTTGTAATAAATGATAGAAGAAGATAGCGAAAAGATACTTTTGACTCCTTGTATATTTCTTTAACTACTTGATTGATTTGGTAAAATTTTGTGCACTTAATCATTATCAAAGCCAGAACACTAATTTCACTTTTTAATAATAATGGACTCAAAATGTAATAATAAATTTAGTTGTATTGAAAAAAATCATGCTGAAATAACATTGCCCAAAAACAAATTACATTTTTTTAAATACTTAAATGAAATGAAATATGGTTAGCTATGATTTTTGGTTGGTATGGCTCTAAGTAGATATTATTATGTAAATAGGTATGTTGGTACATAATTGGTATAAATGTTGATTTTGATCTGCCTTTTAATTCAACTAGTGCTTATTTAGCCTTTTACATTTTGAATAATAACTAGATTATGGGAAGAGTGACGGTTGTGTACACATAAAACTGGTTAAAACTCACCACTGAGGGTCATAAGTCCCGCACCATATTTTTTGCATTTTTACTATTTTACATTTTTCATTTCTGACCGGATTGTTTTATGGATTTTGGATATATGTACTAGATCAGTACTAGATGGTACTTTCAATCACCGATCTTGATTGGACATCTTATCATGCTTTAGCTTGGGTGGTGTAGAACAAGATGCACATGATTAAATAGTTTTGATTTAATCTCGAAGGGATTTTGTTTTTATGTTGAAGCCATATTTATATTTTTACACAACTTTTGGTTGGATTACATTCATTATTTTGAATGTTTGCTGCAGTAAAGATTTTATTCTACATATTTATTTTGTATTTTACATAGGTTAGGTCATGGTAGTAGGCATGAATAAAACCTTTTATTATATGGTTTTACAGAACCTTTTAATGTTTAAAGTTATTTATATATACATATATATATAAGGAAGAATATCACAATATTATTAACATTCCGAACCCCTACCAAACAAGGAATAGAAATAAGTTTCCAAATTCAAAAACTTCCTAACTTCCCAAATTAACTAAAATGTACTAAAGACGTTAATATCTCAAAAACTACTACATCTACAAAGTTCTAACATAGCTCATTCGATTCAGAATTAAATTTTTTTTAAATAATTTGGCGAGGGGTATGGTAGCTTATAAGGATTTAAAATAAACAAATTACCTCAATTTTTAAACACCCAGCTGCATTCAAATAATTGCGCTCCCAAATCATAAAAACTATTATTTAAACAAAACAATTAATATTGTCACCCAATTATTGTTTTGCTTTCTATATGCCTGCCTATGAGCAGAGAAATAAAATGAGCGTTGTGTGCTCGCATGTGAAACAGGCTATCGATCAAATTATATTTATAATAAGCATAGATTTGGATACAGTGCTCGCCCGCCACTGTCAGAGGCATCAAAGAAAGGTTACGTGTATACGTTTCATACTTCTTTAAAAAAGGTAAAAAGGGCACATTTTGTTTTATCTAAAAAGTGGGACCCCGGTTGCTACGGCCCTAAAATACACCCATTCTTCACAGAAATTCTGTTCGTTTGATAATTAAAAATTTCGAGAAACAGGGTGTGTTCATGATGCTGAGCGATCTGGAAGACCAACAGTATTAACTGAAGCCAAGGTGAATCAAATTTCAGAGTGCATTTCACAAAGCCCTGCGAAATCTATTCATCGTTTGTCTCAGCAAACATCTGTTAGTTATGGTTCAGCACAGAAAGCTATGAGAAATGTTCTGCAACTACACCCTTACATGCCATGAATTACTGGATAGGAACCAAGAAAAGTGCATTCAGTGTTGTCAATGGTTCAATGACTTCATAAGTAATAATAGCCGTGATATTCAAAAAACATTTTTCACTACGTGAACCGTGGTCAAGCCATAATTATAATGAATTTGTAGAGAAACTTCTCTTGTTGAAGATTGGTGAACGGTGTGTAATATCGCAAGCACGAATTAGTGGTCCTATTTTTTTCAATGGCACATTGAAATCTGATATTTACATGGATCACATAGTTAAAAAATTATCAGGGAGTTGTCTGGGGAAGAGTTACACACTGGCTACTTCCATCAGGTTGGTGCTACTGCGCACACTATCAAAAAATCCCTGGATGAACTTCAACGTTACTATATGGTAACAATATAATATCCAAAGAATTTGGTTTCCTCGATCTCCAGACCTCTCCCCACCGCACTATTATTTATGGGGTAGTTTAAAACAATCCGTCTTCAAAACAATTCCCAATAATTTGGATGACCTAAAGATAAACATCCGAGAAGCCATTGGGAAAATAAATCAAAACGAACTAAGATTTGTAGTTAACCACATGTTTAAGCGAGTAGAAGCTTGTCTGCTCAAAATGGTGGCCACTTTCAGCATTTAATGTTACATTTTTTGAACATGAGGGTGGGCTAAAAGTAGACATGCAATGCAACAAGTAGTTCACTATCACATGCAGATGTACATAATTCCTTGTTGCTGTCTACAATTAAAAAATCGTGTTATAATTGTTGCTCTCAGTTCGACCAATGTTCTTAGTTTCCTTTATAACTGTCGTGCTAGTAGCCCACCCTGTAACGGACTTTCAGATTGTTACTACATGATTTATGAATTTGTTTCATCTGTATATCAAATTAAAATTTACCCATCAGGTGCACTGTGACTTTTTGACAGATGAGAAAGGCAGGAATTTTCCAAGAGTTATCTAAATTAGACCCTTAAAGAAATCTAGATAACAAATGCGTGCTAAACCTGGGTGCAATGGTTTAACTATCCCTTTGGTAGCTGCCACATAAAAAAATTTCCACTGAAATTCACAAAAGGAACTGTTCGAATAAATTTTTATCAAAGTATAGATTTTACCACACTTTACATATTGCACTCATTGATGTTATTTATTGATTATAATCAATAAATAACATCATTAATAATTATTATTGTTGATTGTATTGAAGTAAAAGATGTTCACGCATTTACAGTGTTAACAATTTAAAGTAAATAAACACAGTTAAGGTAGTCATAGAAAATATACTGTAATTTATCTTACTACTATAATATACTACTTATTAGTGTGATGTTTTCGTCAAATGCTAGGAGATAAATTGTAATTTATCATCCCAAAAATATACACAATGCTTATATGTACAAGAGAGTTAACTTTCTATTTAGGTAAAAATTTATTACAGTAGGAATTTATAGTAACGGTCGTAATTTTACTATCAAATAATTTAGGTCCATAGTGATACCCTTTTATCTTGTATGACATTAGAAACTATTTTTAACAGAAGTTTAAAATTAATCGCTATATAGAGGTAACAGTCGTAAGTCTCATTTAGCATCGCGTCAATTCCGCGTTTACGGCGCACTTTGTTGATAAAAATTAAATGTGTCATACCTCGTGGTTACAGGGGGTATCCTAGGATTTCATACTTCCGTAAATAAATTGGGCTGAAATTTGGAAACATTGTCGACAATTTTTGTAAAAATTATTATGGGGGTCCGATGACGTCATCAGATCCAACATATGAAGTTTGTCCGTTTGACTTCTAATTTGATGTGTAAGTCCAGATAAATGTTTTGAAAAAAAATAATTATTGTTTTGGCCCCCAAAATGATATTTTGGGCTAAATTGGTTCTAATATCCACTTGAAACAGCCTATTTTGCTGAAATCTGATATTTCTAATTGAGAAGGTATCTCAAACAAATAATTTAAATTTTGAGATGGCTCATATTTATATGTAGTTCTTGAGATATGAGGGCCAAAAGTCCCTGGAAGGTATGCAAAATTTGAAATTAATAAAAAAATCTAAAGGCAATTAAATTATTCAGGATGGTTAATAATATGTAGCTAATAATGACTTTGTAAATCATTTTTAGTGGTTTTTGTAATAATTCAATCACCAAAATAGAATTTTGTACATTTGATTTTTGATGCATTGTTTGGGCTTAGGCTCAAACTCAGTGGATCTCAATTACAGACTGGATAAACTTTGCAACCCTTATAAAATATCAGATAAGAAGTATACATATACGTATGTATATGCCTAATTTGAAGATATTCCAAAGAATGTTTCTCAAATTATGAATAAGGATTTTTTAGCCAATTTGGTCAGAAAAAAATCATAACTTTTTGGGGGGGTGAATATTTTTTTTGAAATTTTTAACAGATGTTTAGCATATCTCCATGGTTTTATTCATTGTATTTAATCTCTGGCAAAAAATAAAACTTTAAAAATATTTACACCCTATGGACAAAAATCAATATTTTCAGAAACCTGGAATATTTATGGTACAATGAAGGGTTTCTTATATATAGAAAATATCAATGTTCAGAATCGATTTTTGAAAAACAAATTGCCAAAAAACTACTTAAATGGCTTAAAAATAAAAATGAGATGCTTCACTTTTATATCTGCTGGCCTATGAGTCCCACAGTCTTACAGAAGATTGATAAAAAAGATTTTTATTAGAAGTAAATTTCTTCTCCAATAGATGACTATAAATGATTTAAAATGGTTTATTATTAATTGTTTCTAGATCATTTTTAGTGGTTTTGGAATGATTTTATTTACTTTAGTGAATTTCACTAAATTCCTTTTTAACGCTTTTGGCTGGCTATGGTCCTAAAATCTGTGGAGCTCAGCTTGGAACTTTGACGACTAAAGAAATGAAATTGTATGCTAATAACATAGCTGAAAATAAATACATATGCCAAATTAAAAGTTATTCCAATATAATGTTCGCTGAACATCAGCAAAGAAATTCTGTATTTTTTTTAAATTAAGGTTTTCGATATTTTTAAGTAAAAGAAAGTCATAACTTTTGTGGATCAATATTTTTTATCAAATATTAAGGATAGTTAAAGTATGTACAAAATGCTCAGAACGACTTTGAAATATACTTTTTAGAAAAAAGTTACAGATAAGTCGACTTTTATTGGTTGTTAGAATTTGGTCGAAGTAATAAAAATCGATAAATTTATAAACCAGGAAACTGGCGTGTTTAAAAGATTAATTAATTTAGTTATTATTAAATTGAAAATCTCTACACCCGAATAAAATGGGGGTAAATATTTTCGTTGATGAGTATTTCATAAATTTTTCTTTTGAAAATAGATATGGAGTAAGTTAAATACCCCGGCTTCTCTCAAAATCCGTAGCACAATTTGAAAGGTAGATTTTTCGAAAGCTATAACAGCAAGTTTGATGCATGTACATAGAACTGCATTAAAGACTTGAGCTAGACAAATGAAACAAGGAGAAAATGCCTAAAATGTAATGCCTCGTACAAGAGAATCTGGTTTGATTCACCATAGCCCTTAGTAAAAATAGATGTGTCTTGGCCGACAGTCATCTTCTGTAGACTAAGAAGGTTTACCGAATCCTCGAAATCAACGTTCCACGCTTCAGAAGTTTGCCATACTTCAGGACGAACGAATACGACAGCAATTGAAGTTAGCAAGGCAATATTTTTAGTGTGAAGTCATTGGAGCGAGCAATACAGAAGATTCCTGAACAATAGAGCAAAGAAAATATTTAATTATGATGTACACTTACGAGTATCATTAGAATAACATTGAAAATCATTAAGAAATAACAATACAATGAAATAAGATAGCAGCGATGATATACCTGTCTCACCTGCTGAAACCACTTTTCGAATACACTGCTCAGTTTCATTGCATAAATAATAAATCTGATTTTGATTCGAGCTTGATGATTTTGAAAAGCCAATGTAGGACACGAGAAACGTTGCAGTTCTCCTTCATTCTTTCCAGCCGTTGTATCATCCGTCAATAAAAGAGCAAGCACCTCATACTGTAAAGACGGACGTAGAATAAGCTGACTGATTTCAGAAAGCATAGGAATCGCAGCCGCCACCGTGGATAAGATGGTCAAGACCAGGCTTCCTACAAAATCGCTTCACCACACCAGAATGGATCCCAAAAACACAATAAAGTTGGTCCACTCCAATTATAGTTAAATATACTCCCTGCTGATTTTGTATATCTCAAATTAATAGTTGAGAACATTTTTGAGTAAAAAATAGTTGTGAATAATAGGCATCATTAGAAAAAGTATATTTGTCCAAACTGCTATAAGTTTAATCTAACAGTTAAGTTTATGATTAAATAATATCGATTAAAAAGAGCAGGTACCTCGATAGTGTTGCACTTGTCACTGAAATCTCCAATTCAATGCCGCAAAAGCAAACCATGAGGACTCATAACAGCTGAATATATTATTTCCGCACAATTTTCTACGAAAATTCGCCTGACATAGGAACGTTCGTATAGTGCCCTTATTAAGATAACGAACGATCAATATCATGCGACCATCGGCCTTATCAAAAGCAACTAAATAATATAAATCTTTCACGTCTTTCACATGCTCTTTGTCACAAAAGTCGCAATTGCATACACTAACAAATAAGCTTGCATATCTTTGGCACACGAAAACTGGGAGTCTGGAAACATTACTTTAAATAACTCAGAAGATTTGACCTGATGACGTAATAGCCAGGCCGCCATATTAATTTTTGTCAAAAAATATAAATGTTATGTCTCCCTCACCTTCTCATTTCTCACCCTGTCAAGTCTCGTCAGTCCTAAAGACCACCTTAGCAATTGCATCTCCCACCTGCATCTTTTCTTCCTGCCCTTTTGTAGTAGTCACAGTCTCCATCCCATACAGCATTTCTTGTTTACATTTCACCTTGGCTGGTACTTACTAACATCTGAATTATGAATATTACCAAAACACAATACCTGCAACAAATCAGGTCGAGAAATTTTTAGATGTAAAAGATGATACAATTGGTTTGTATTTGAGGTGACACATTAAATCAAAAATCTTACCAATTTAGTAATTTTCAATATGTTTCGACATAGGGAACCAACATGAATTCTTTAAAACTATCGAAAGAAAATTCAGGACTATGCAGCAGTTTGTGCGTAGTACAAAGAGTGCAGCACAAACACAAAAATTCAGTGGTTTATAATTGTACGGAAGACAAGGCACAATGAATGAGTTGTATAATTACAGTAACAAATATGTTCAGTTAATTAAATCATAAAGCTACAATATCTTCTTCAGCCTGTATTGTACCAACCGTGACTCTTACGATTTTTTTAGGTCTAAAACAGAACACTCTGAATGCGATCCGAGAACTACGGGAGGTTTAATCATACAGGGTAAGTCAAAAGTCTGCATCATTTAGTACAACATTACTTGCAAGTAGTATTGTATTTTATCATAATTTTTATATAAATAAATTTTAAAAAATTGTAACTCGATAAAGATATAAATTACTATTTGCGTATTGTTTTTTATTTGTAAATCTAATTGTCCTAAATAATCATCACTAGCTTTAGGTTGAATTTTTAAAGCAAATTTTCATATACTTGAAACTAATACACAAATATTTTTTAAGTTGGAACTTTGAAATTTGAACTTCTAAGATAAACATATTTTTAAAATTTCAAGGTCATAGATTACGTGACTTTTGGTTTGGACCAGCTCAAATGGCCAAATATATCAATTTTTAATGGACTAGAACTGAACATTAATAAAAAATTTTGATATAGAACAATGATTCAAATAGTTTTAGCTCCTTTCAATAAACTTACGAAATCATGTTTGGTCTCCTCGAATTTAACCAATATACATATTGTGGCTGAAAATTATTGATTTTTAAATTTTTTGATAGTCATGCTTTAGAGTTTCATCACTGATGTTATTACTTTTAAACAAAAAAAGATTTTTTTTGTTGCGCGAGATATTTAATATCATTTAACTTATTTAACTATTGAAAAATCAATAATATTAAATATCTCAGCAACAGAAAGAGATATGTATTTACAAAATTATTTTTTGTTTGAAAGATATTAATTTCAGTGATAAAATTCTAAAATTCTAAAATTCTAAAATAAATACTTAGTTATGAGCCTAAATGTGAAAAATCAATAATTGTCGGCTCTAATATAGGTCAAATTAAAGGAGACCAGACACAGCGTCGTCAATTAATTGAAAGGAGCTAACTAATATTGAATATTAAACACTAAATATCAAAGTTCATATTATAGGCCCCGGCAAAAAAGTTCGTTTTTTAATCAATGTTACAATGTTACAACATATCAATAGATTAATGCTATTGTGTTATCGTCTATAAAAATACTCATGGATATCTATGGATAAATAAAACAATTTCGAGAGCAGTTGCCACCTTGGGAAATGAGGTTGCAGCATGACAATGCCAGACCACACGTGGCAGTCCTTTTACGTGAATGGCTTGCCAAACAAAACATATCTTTGCTGCAACAACCACCATATTCCCCCGAAACCAACCTCATGGATCGCTATAACACATTCAAAAACTATGAAATGTCTCGACGGGGAATAAATGTTGCTGATTCCAACCAAATTTTGGAAAACTAGAAACTATTTATGGCTAACAATGTTACCAACAACAAATTAACCAAGGAATTTGAATGCCTCAAAGAGGACCTTCTGTAGTCAACAACAATGGTGATTGAGTGGTGTAAATTGGTGAATTTTAATCTATTTATATTTTATAACATTGTAACCATTAATGTAAACATAGACTAAAAAAGCAAACTGTTTTGCCGGGGCCTATATTTACCATTCAAAATTGATGTTTTAGGCCCTTTAAGCTGGTCCAATCCAATGTCACGTGACCTGCGACCTTTAAAGTTTAAAATAAATTCTTCCTTTTATAATTTTAAATTAAAATTCCAACTTTCAAAGCAATAGGTTCTTCAGTAGTTTCAGAGATATGGAAAAGCCATTAAAAACCAGCCTGTAGTGGCAAACAAAACTTTAGAGTAAGTTCCAAAAATTACAACAACTTTTTATTAAAATGTTACAGTCTTTTTGGAAGTATGTGTAATTTATAACATAAAATTTCATGGTGCTTACGGAATTTAAATTTAGATTGATATAATTTTGCTATAATTTATTAATTCAAAACACCTTCTAGGATCGCCGGGTTGGCAAATTTGGACCTGTTCCTAGCCCAGCACACAGCCCTGACCTTTCGTCTTGTGACAATGCTCCGTGGAGGTATACTAAAGCCCGAAATTGGTGTAAGGAAAGCACAAAACAAAGAATATGCTCACCTTGCTCACCTTTGAGACCTTATCCCTTAGATTTCAGGGGTCGGTCTTGTCTTCGCTCGCCACTCTCGTCTATCAAGAGCCATGTTTGTGGAGACTTCTTTCTTCCTCATGTCCTTCTCAA
>JAUYWI010052512.1:0-17759 GCA_034780595.1 Parotoplana pacifica
GCCACGCTGGCGCCCGCCGAGCAGACGTAGGCGGCGGGGGCGGCAATGCCCCCACAGAGGGCGGTAGTTCTGGCGGCAGAAGAGACAGAGAGAGCAAAATACAATGCAACCGATGTTAGGCATTTTGTACCAATCGGCTTGAATCATAAAGATCTTGACATAGTAATAAATCCATATTGACTCACTCTTCACCGGGGTTGCCAACCCACATGGGAAGTGTCCTTGCGCGCTCCTGCAGCAACGTCATCAGCACTCCACGACGCATCACGGCATGGCCCCGCAGGTTCTCTGGCAAAACATAAAAATAACATACACTGGAGGGAGAAGGAAGCAGCGATATTGGGGGATATGCAGCGACAATTAAGTCCCTGGAGGGAGAAGGAAGCAGCGATATTGGGGGGGGGATATGCAGCGACAATTAAGTCCCTGGAGGGAGAAGGAAGCAGCGATATTGGGGGATATGCATAGACAATCAAGTCCCTGGATGGAGGGGATATGCAGCGACAATTAAGTCCCTGGATGGAGAATGAAGCAGATGTATTGGGGGGATATGCAGCGACAATTAAGTCCCTGGATGGAGCATGAAGCAGCGATATTGAGGGGATGTGCAGCGACAATTAAGTCCCTGGAGGGAGAAGGAAGCAGCGATATTGAGGGGATATGCAGCGACAATTAAGTCCCTGGAAGGTAATCCATGGTCCTGTATTGATTGTTTTAATCTCAAAATAATATACGCTGTCTGTTTTCTACAATAAAATACATCCAGAATTCCTTAAAATAATAAATTTGTTACAAAAATGAAACCATCATCTATTGTCTGCATGTCAATCTAGTAAGACCATCGGAATATAATATCTCACACTTCTTGCCTGAATAATAACACCACCTGGCCCATAAGTATCTATCTCTATAATTGGACTCTTCCTCGTTTCCTTGATTTGGACAATCTGGCTTCCATGTCCAAGAACGACATTGAACTTTTGAATGACAGAAGGATGCATCATAAATCGTCGTGATGCAATGCTCTGTACCATATCGATGGTTCTGGTATGGAGACTCTGTGCAACAAATTGTTTTTTTCCTCCAATCTAATCCACTCCCTTCATTTTTCAAAGAATTGGAAATTTAGACCGCCCATCCACACTCTAAGGTTAATAGAACTCTTAAAATAGACGACATTCATGGGCCCTAGAAGAATTGTATGGACAATTTTTATTCATCAAATAGGCAAAGTCAAAACACCCTCCCAACTAAACTCAAACCTACTTATCTCATCCTCCAAGCCGCGTATCTGTTGGATCTTGTCTAGAATTTCTTTGAACGATCTACAAATCAAAAACAATTTGGTAATGATTGCTGTTTACTTAATTGAATAAACAACAACATTCTACTGTGAGAAATATCTATGCACATTCATTCTCGATAAAGAGCTTTTCACTATTTTCTTGTTGGATTGTTCCTTTCTTGTAACAGCAGTGCAAGGGACTAAATTTTAAGAGGTAGATTGCGTAACCCCTTGATAGCTGCATCGTTCAGTTGGTTGAGATCCGCTCCGTCAGGTGGTTTGAAACAGCTGTCTTATGCCGCTGAGTGTTTTTTGTCTAGCCTCACGAACAAGCAGACCAGCTTTAAAGAGGCATTAACTCCCCAGGTGGACGGAGGTCGCGTGCAACAAGACTGGGATTAGCTACTGATGCTCTGATGAGCAATCTATCCTGCCTTTCTGTAGATACACCTTGGCTGTCCGGGTCTTGGAAGGTCATCAATACTGCTTGTGTCCCTGTATTTCGCCAACACTCTCTGTATTGTTCTACGATCAACACCAAATTGCCTAGAAAGTTGAGCAATAGAGTGCCCAGCTTCATTCCCAGTTACAATTCGGATTCTGTCGTCGTGAGTCAAGCGTGGCATCTCAGCAGCTGATAAACTTCTCTTGATTCCTTCTCTTTTATTGTTGAATTAAACATACCTACTCTTAGCTGATGTAAGTTGCTGAATTTAATTGGCTGATCAGTTGAATACATTTTTCTAACGTTGTCTGTTGCATCATAGCTAATCTTGCAGTGCAGACAGACACAAGTAGATTTATTAAATCAAGCATGTGACAAACATAAAAAATGTAGGTATCTAACTGAAACCCTGAAATTTGGTCTCTAATTCCATAACACTTTATGAATTATGCAATACCACTGTTCTGTATATAAATGATTGTGTGTGATGAAAGCAATGACTGCCTCTTGGTTGAAGATACAGTCGTAAATAAACTAGAAAGTTGAAAATCAATGTTCTTTAACCTAAAAAAGATTGTATACATATAATATTTTTTGGGGGCTGGCGTTATTAATTGGCAGGGCTGTATATTGAATAATGAAGAGCTTCTAACATAAGAGTCATATTTGTATAATTTTGACTTCAGGATAGATTTTTTTAAGTAGACTAAAAATTTAGACCATAGTCATAGTGACCTACTTTAAGGGCCCACCAAGTGTTGCAAAATGTCAGCTTAATTGTGATTTATCGGTTTCGAGCTAAAAATGATCTAAACCCCCTTTTACATATCAACTACAGGATGAGAAATGGTAACTATAATTTAGAATATCGTATGTCACTTTTATGGTTGCTGGTCTATAAGGAAAACCACACCTCTACAAGGGCAGTACCTATTGATATTGTTTCAAAAGTAAATTTCTTGATCTTTCAATGGCTAAATGATAAAATTTTCTGGTTAAATTTAAAAAAAATATTGTTCTTTGGATCTCAGATTGCATCGCCTGGACACAAAAATTAAATTTTCAGAACCCAAAATGTGACAGGGTAATTAATAGATCTACCAAATACCTATGTAAATTTTATTATTATTTGGCTTCAGGATTGTTTTTTTTGGAGGAAAAATTAGATACTCTTGTAGTAGCTGTTTAAATAGATGAGCCTGCGATTTGCTTTAGTTTTTTTTTGCAAAATTACCTACATTTTGGCCTAACGTAATCTTTTCGAGGGCGGGACATCATCACGTGACTAAAAAAAGGCTAAACAATTCAACAAAAAATAGGTAATTTGTAGGTGCTAAATTTCATACAAATCGGAAGTTGTTTTCGAATAATTTTGAAAAATATTATACGGTGGAACTATTCTACAATATTTTCGTTGTTGTAAAAAAACTATTTTGACAATTTTAGACTAATTCAACTTTATAAGCGTCGTCGCATGACTTTAGGCGTCGGTGACATGCTAGATCCAAGGAGTCCACAAAAGAATTTTCGAAACTGGTTCAACATTTTAAAAATCTTAGGTAAATGGCTAGCTACCTAATCCAACTTAATCTATAACAAAATCTTGTCGCAAATATTGTTTTAAACAGCTTAATTTTTGAAAATCAATTAGTGATTATAAACAATGCTTCAGGTATAAATGATCGTATCTAAAATTTACTACAGCGACATGGCACATTTTTATTATAGCGAAGACAATCATTTATAATAAAAACCATCAAATAATTAGATTATATCTAAAAAGTGGTCATTTGACGTTAGATATTAGAAATTATAAAATATTCATATTTTTATGTTTGTTTGACGTCGCTTGTTTAGTTTTTAAAATCTTATTCTCCATCTAGTGTTAAAATAACTAAAAACACAATTAATTAGATTAAATGTTTATTGTTAAGCTTTAAATAAGCAAATTGCACAAAAACGATATTAAGACAGACAAAATCACTACTATTTTATACATTCTTTCAAAAACCAATAAATCTATGTAGGTAGTTCAATTGATACATATTTAACCTAATTCAAAAATACTTACAATTTTTTCCTAGTATGGTAAAACTGGTAAGAAAAAGATACAAGACTAAAGTTAACAAAAATAGAAATTTGTCATTTTTTATATCGATCCAGGTATTTTTAATAGGTACCTAGTAGGATGTAAACAAATTTCCAAATAATAGATTTTGAACAATAAAATATAATGTAGGTGTATTTTGATAAATAATGAAAAACATTGAAAAACACTTCCTTTATAAATAAATACGTTTAAATATGCGGAATAGTTTTATACTTCAAATATGAGTAGAATGTTTTCAGAAAATATACAAATAATATGTAATTGTTATATGTATAACGGTGTTCTGAAATCCAGATTCAATATCAGAATCTAAACAGTGCTAAATCAACTTTTGTAACATTCAAGCGATGATCGTTTAAAAGAATTGATTAATTTATCAAATCTCAGTGTGCATAATGTATTTTTTCAAAACACCATGACAAAATATCTAGGTCGGCAGCCGTTATGAAAACAGTATGATCATGATCTCACATTTTGAATTAATTTGAAAATTGGCTAGGTAGGTACTTGTCACCAATCAAATTATGATGTAACAAATCTAGTATTTTCTAACAAAATTAAATACCTGCATGTTTTTCACAATAAAATCTATTCCATAAAATAAGTTTACTCAGTTTGATTTTAAAATGCATCACATTAAATAAATGTTCTAATGATTTTGACAATAAAAATACTTAGACCTATTGTCATAACTACATAAGATGCTTACCGAATGGAATTTAAACAAGTACGAGATAAGGGAAATTCATAAAACAGAATTGGCTATTTAATATAACCACAAATATGTATATAGAAAATTGTAAAATATAAATACACTAATGCTAGATAGTATTTTTTAATTAGTCAATTACACAAAAACACAGAATATTTTAAAAATCTGCTAAGAATGTTTTGATTGATGTATGTATGTAAGTACATATGGGATTTCATTTCTGTGATGGAATGTTTCATTATAAAATACTGTTCATCATTTCTTGTTACCAGCCGAAGGTTTCGAATAAAAAGGTTCTATTTATCCAATTCTTCTAAAGAACAAACAAAATAAAAACAAGAGCTAAATTACATTAATTCGTTTATGGATGTTGTTAACATTTTTAAAGAAAATATCTATAAACATAACATTCTACATAGGTACTCGATTTAACTTTAAGTGAAAATGGTTGCAAGTAGTAGATTATACAAAGATCTTAAAGAAATCAACGGTATGGCCGAAAATTAATTCTTTTAAAGGCTATGTACTTTTAATTTTAAGTTCAAATTAAAAATATTAAAATGTGGTGAATACCATTGATCTACAGAAAGGGTTAAATATAAATTCATTTTAGTAATTATGTTATAAATAGTAAATAACTACACACAGTGTGCATGTTGATTAAATATACAAGTGAATGCTAATAAATAGGCTTTTTCAAAATAAATATAAATACAACTAAATAATTCAATGCTAAAACAATTCTCTAGAAATAGATGAAGCATTCAATTCTAGAAATTTTTAAATAAATAGTTAAAAATAAAAACCCTTTTCAATAGAGAATAATACAAAATTGTTTATTGAGCCTGGTCAAACATTTTTTCAAATGTTTAATACGAACCTTGAAGAATCTAAGCCATTGGCAATTTGGTTGTTAGCTCCGTAGGTCGGCCTTGCCTAATGGGCTATATAGGATCGTTGAAAACGCCATTTTAAACCCTTCTCATTAAAAGGTGAAATGTCATTTATTCAAGCTCTGATGGTAAATAAAACATCGGTTAAGTAGTTTAGAAGATACAGTATCTCAAAATCTGGCTTTTCCATATTTTGTCTCTTTTTCTCCATTTCTTCTTCTTCGACACCGATATCCTAGTCTAAACATTAACCGATTTTAATGTGAAATTAGAGACCAAAAGTTCAAAAAATGTGCTAGCTCAAACCCTAAAATAAATGAAATCATTTTTGGATGTTAGCTCTCACTATATGAATGTTATTGCGTTTTTTAATATATAATATTTTAAAATATTAGAGCTAACAAAATTACTAAACATCAGAAAATAAATAGTATAAAATTCAAACTCTTGAGAAGCAAAAAAAGGATATTGGACACCTACAAGTAATTTCTACAAATAGCAATTTATAAATTTTGACTTTGTTAGCTCTAATATTTTAAAATATCATTTACCTAATAATGCAATAACATTCAACTAGTGAGAGCTAACACCGAAAAACGAGTTCACTTATTTTAGGTTTTGAGCTAACACACTCTTTTTTACCTTTTTGGTGTTTAATTTGAACATGGTAATTTCATATTGTCTGATTCCATGCTATAGAGGAATTTCGAATTGAAGAATGTGTGAATTTCACAACTAAACAAAAGCAGTTAAATGCCATGCAAAACAATAACAACCAATATTGGACATGACTTCCAGTTTTCTATTTTTATGAGTGTATCACGGATAACGAGTATAAAAGCATTTAGCTAAAAGTCCATATTTACATAGTTTGGTACACGAATATGACATTCCAGGTAAATTAGGGTAAAATAGATAGATTCTTGGAGCTATCTGCGTTATCTGGATGGTCTTTTAACATAAAATTTGACAAAGCAGATTCTGTAACAGATGCCAGAATCTTTTTCAATCAAAGTATTAGACTTCCTCAATTTTAACAATTATTCAAAGACAATCAAACTACTATTTTTGCTCACAATTGTAAGGAAAAAGTACCGCAAAATACAAAACTAAAAATAAATCAACTAATAATACTTCTAGAGTTAAAAATAAAATTTACGATTGAACGAAAATATAAGAATGTATGTATTGCCGAATCTAAATAAGGCAGTATGTGATGAAGGATAGGAAAACAAGCAGAATACAACAGCAAAATATGTATCTCGAATATACCTAACTAGTTCTAATAAAGAAACATAAGAAAGATACAACAACCAAAATTAATATATCATCTGGTGTTTCTACCTGGTTCCCCTAGGATTCTCAATTCGTCTGTACGATCCTCACAGACAGCAGCATGAGAAGCATTTGTTTCATCTAAAATCTGATGAGACAACTGAAAGTCACCGGTTTCGGATTGAAATTGATCACTAACTGTCGAAGATTGGCATAAAGCAGTAGGATCTTTTGAATCATATATTGGGGAAATTGGTACGGGACGTAGTGGTGTTGTAGTTGAGGATGCTGCTTCCAAAGAATCTGTCATTATAGATGGAATTCGTGAAAAATAGTCTGATTCTTGAGGAATTTCATCGGATCCAAATAAATCTTCCAATGTTGGCGGTGCTGCACCACCAGCAGTTGAAGAATATCCAACACAACTAAAATCTTTTGCTGATTCTGACTCACTTGTACTATGTGCCATACCCGATGGATAAGACGTGGCCATTAAAGCTTGTTGTTCCATACTTGTTTGTAGTGATTCAACAGATTGCAGGCTTGCTTGCATAACAGATGAATTCATCGAATTGAGAGAAGCTATCATTGCATCTTCACCTGTTAGAGAATCTGAATCCAGTTCCCTTGATTTACTTCTGTCACTACTGTCAAAATCTTCATGTCCTGCTAGAGAATCCATATCAATTTCACAAGATATCTGGGGCACCTTTGACATTGCTATTACCGAAGTTTGGTGCACAGATTCTTCTTCATCAAGAGAATCCATACTATCATGTTCACTAAGCTTGTCATCATTAAGCACATCGTTAGAAAACTGTAAATCCACGTTATCTTCAATATTAACACTTGAGGATGCTCGTAAATGACTAATTTGCTCTAAAGATCGACTTTCTTGTGTGTCGGGCGAGAGATCAAAAATTTCCATACTCATGGTCGTTTCCTTTAATAATTCGCCAATATTTCGCCGTGGATCGTCACTACCTGGACTGGGTAATTCCGAATCAGAATGAACTTGAGTAGGTTCAACAGGAGAGTCACATAAAACCAATGAACTCTGACGTCCAGTAGGCAACTGTCCAGATTCCAAGGCTTCTACTATCTTACTTGCTTCTAGGTGCAATTCTTGAGTAAGCAATGGAAATATAGATGATTCTTCGTTTTCTTTAGAATTTGGTTTTGGTAAAGAATCATATCTTCTGGGAGCTTCTGGTAGATTTTCATCTGAACTTTGCATTTCTTTTTCAATAATAACAAACTCCGCTAAAGAAGATGATTGAGATCCTAGACTACCTTGTGGTGATGTAAACTTCTCTCCTGATTCAATATCATGTTCTAGTTTTTCAAATTCTGATAAAGAAGAACTCATTGATGCACCAAAAACCTTATTGTCTCCACTACCACTACTAACACTAGTTTTTATAGATTGTATACTGCTTTGAATAGCAATATCTCGTTCCAATCGTTCAAACTCTTTAAGAGAAGATGCAACTGATGACGAAGCGGATTCTCGACTTTGAGAAGTACAACCACTAACATCTGTTGTAGCTAACGAATTTGAAGTTGGCAACGAATCAGCTGAGTCTTTGAAACCAAGATTCATGGGTTCAGAATGTAATGATGACTTTGACAGATTAAAATTATCTTCGTCAGACTGAGAATAAGAAGTACTACTAGCTGGAAGATCTCCACTGGAACGGTTCACAAACTCAAAATCACTGTCTATAGATGCAAGAGTACCACGTGATCCTGACACATATTCTATTTCGTCGATAGTAATTGGACGAAGATCATGAGGATTATCAGATGCATGAAATGATGATGTCATTGAAGTAATTTCATTGAGTCGTTTATTATGTTCTTTTGCAATATCTTGTGGATCAATATTGCCATAAATGACTGTATCAAAACTATCAACACTAGAATCTTCTTCCGTCTCTGCAACAATGAAACCAATTTGGGTTGATATTACCGATGAAGGTGTCACAATAATTGGCTCACTTAATAAATTCTGGGGATCGGTAAGTCGCTTTGTTACAACTTTTCTGTCACTATCGCCAAAACTCTCAGGACTGCTTTCTGAAGATTCAGCACATTCCATAATTGGAGAGAGTGGTGGAGCTTCTTCATCATAATTAAGTTCTTCTGTAGATTCATGAATAATAATACCATATGAATCATCACTTTTTGATGACAAATCTTCATCTTCCTGAGATGAACTGTATTGATATTGGCTGTCACCGACTGACAATAATTTATCATCAACAATATCATCAAAAATATCATCAGGAGGCTCTAAAACAGGACTTTCAGAGTCAACTCTGTTTATCATTATCTCATCAATAGCATTGTCTAATGCACAATCTACCAAACCTTCAGCTATACCTTCAACTCGTTGTAGCACTTCCATATCTCTATCAAGTAAAGAAAAATCAGGTAATGGAGATGTAGGCCGCCAAGACGTTGGCTCATTAACAGTAAGATCAAAATGATTATCCACTTCTGTAGTTTCTTCATCAAAAGTAGGAATAGAAATAGAAGTTTCATAACTACTAGCGGAACGCCTTTGATCTTCAGCGAATGGAAGATTTTCTCTTACAGTGTGTAATTCATTCTCTGAAAAACTAAAATTATCTTCCTCATCGTTATCTAAATGTGATGATATGCATCCTTCTAGCTCACTTTCTGAATGTTGCAGAGTTATTTCACTAAATATAGAAGCTGAGGTACGCCGACTCATGTTATCACTTTGAAGTAAAATACTGCTCACAGCATGTGTATCATATTGTTGCGCACTAGAATATGAAAGGAGCACATAACCACTATCAGATGTCTGTTCAACCAATGACGTAGAACAGGATTCACCCGTTATGCTTACCCCACTTGAACGCTGTTCAAAATCACTGCACGGAGACAAACGACTAGACTCTGATGAGAATCCCATATCACTATAGACAGGCTCTTCATATGTACTTGCTTGCTGTATTAGACACTCATCTCCAGTTTGTTGTCGTCTAGAACATGCAGGTGAAGTAAACTGGGACACACTGTGTAACGGTTCATCTAGTTCAATTACTCTAGCTTCAAAATCATCATTATCTTCCTCCTTGTAAGAGTCACTAATCTCTTCTAACTGAGAAATATTACCTTCAACCAATTCAGAATGGTAACCTAGGGAATGTTCAGGCAGTGTTTCTAAAGTAGGTAACTGTTCAATATCAGATAAACTTTCTGTTGCTGTCATTTGAATATGTGTAGGAGTTTCATCTTTATCATAAGTAGTTGTGCAAGATCTTTCACTAGTTTTGTTGACTACTGATTGCATCGAAGCCTGGGATGTTGAGTGCTCTAAACTCCAAGAAGACGAAGAATGATCTGGTGATGTGCTTTGAGAAATGACTAAAGCAGGTGAGATAAAATCAGCTACATTTAATTGTATACTGAGTTCGATATTATCCTTTACTTCTTCGTGAATTGCATTGACATTTTCTTCCAGTGGCAACTGTTCTAATTTTAACGTGGATAATGCTATTGGACGAATGGCGGAAAACAGAGGGGGTTCCTGAAAATATTTGGTTGCAACAGTAGGCATTATAGGTTCTTCAAGAACTTCAGTAGATTCTTCTAGTATTGTAATTTCGCATTGCATTGTATTTTGAGGTGAACCAGATGCATTTGATTCGTTTACTGATGCTGATGTTATATTCGGAATGATGAACGAATAATTGCTCGATGTCGAAGCAGAATTATCGTACTCTAAATTCTCTGCTATTAATGGTAAATTACAAATGTGAGAAGATATATCTACAATTGATTCTCTGTTTAATGTTATATCCGATTCTTGTTCAGCTGTATGAACTAAAACTTGTTCCGAACCACTAACACTGCATACCTCTTTCTCCCCAGGCAACTTTCTATAAACCAATTCCTCTACTTCTTCTAACTCCTGCTCCTGCATTGCTATCTGCTTTTCAGAGGTGTCTGTGGGTGTTTGTCGGGTTAAAATTTGTGGTCCAGTTTCTGAATGCAATACAACCAAACCACTTTCAGACACTTTGCCATACTCTTTGCTAGGGGATTTGCGAGTATCAGCAGCTTCAGCTCTTTCTAATTCTGTTTCAACCGTTTCAACAACTTCCAATGACAAGCGTTCCATTTCTTGATCACTACAAACTGAAGGAGTTCTTGACTGTAGTTGTTCTTCTGGAATGTGCTTTAAACTTTTGGTAGAGGATTTCATGACAGCTGATAGACCTACAATTGGTTTATAGGCATCCTCAGGTGACTGAACTGGTGAATCAATTTTTTCTTCATGACGTCCGGCTTGTTCAGTCTCTAATAATAACTGAAAACGACCCAAAGTACTTGATGGTGGCTGTCCTTCTCTAACTGGTGAAAACAATTCTTCTTCTCCAAGTCCTTGTCTAAACAAAGGCAAACTCATAACCTGACGTCGATTGATCATAGTGCTTAATATTCCACTTCCTGCATCTTCCTCCTCCGTTTCAGTGTCTGTTGTACTAACACATCCTGACATTTCACTTCCACTTTCATCATTTTCACTCATTCTCAGATACGAATGTTTAGTTGATTTTGAAGTAGAAATATTTTGATCTTGTTTGATCATTTCCAGATCAACATTTGCAGTAGTTACACAAAACACCACAGAATCTGTCACTGACTTAATCTCAGGTGATGGTATTTCTTTAGATTGACTTATAGCTGACATGAAAACCTGAGATTGAATTTCTTTATGTAGATCTTGTTCATAGGATTGTAACTGAGACGGTGGTATTGCTTTTCTTGTACTAGAAATCAAACTTCTTTCTCCTTGTTGCTTTTCAATGCTGCTGCCTGTGGCTGATAAAACTGGACCTTCAGTTGATTTTGTAGCTATATCGACAAATGAATAAGAGTAGGAAAGGAAAAGTTAGAGATATAGGCATAGATATATGTAGTAGATATTCTTCATACATTTAAAATACGACTAAAATTAAAACAATGAATGATCACCAAAAACTATAATATTAAGCAATAAAACATGGTAAAGGTACGAGTATTTAAAGATACAACAAAAAATGAAATTAAGGACATTGACAATGACAATGTAATCATTGTACATTTACTTTAAAAATAAATATTACGAGTTATTAGATAATTTACTACCTATCAAATAATTATGTGATTAAATATATTTAGTTAGAAAAAATTCTAGGTTATTGTGTTATTGCAGTATCAGCAAGAAAACTATCTAATATAACATTAAAGCATAAAATAATTAGATTCTAGTTGGTTTAGCTGTGAGTGAAGCCATATTATAACATGTGGTAATACCTAATTCAGCAGAATCAGTTTCATCTAGAACCCAATTGCTTTGATTGTCTTTATTCTCAGTCATCCAAGAGGGTTCTAAGTCCAATACTAACTTTGTTTTCATAGTCAGTTGACGTTGGTAGGAGCAGTATTCTGCTCTGGAATCTGATCCATCTTCAGCAATTTCATCCCTCTCACTGACTGTAGGCGTATTTGAATCATCTACTCCTTTTGTTATCGTTACTATTCTTCCACGACTACTTCCTCTTATTTGAACTTTACTCCATTCAGAAGCCAATGAACTAGAAGAGCTTATTGACCTAGTGTCACTGTCTACACCAGGCGAAGCACTTCCAGTAGCATACAGGTCATTACGTTCACCTTGCTTTATTGATGTTCGTAGACGAGTAGTATATTTGTTTTGCCTTGAATATGTCGTCCTGATGCCAGTTTCTGGATCAAGATTATCACCTGTTTCTATATCACCATCCAATTCGATGCAAACATCTCCTTGTTTAATTAAAAGGGCTGGTTCATTAGAGGCACTATGAAGACTGAATGTAGGACTTTTGACCCGTAAACTGGTATTAGATTGGCTATTACTACTGAATGCAGGACTAGGTGCCCTAGGGATTGACATTGTATTATCACCAGTTAGTTCATCTTCAGATATAGATGCTGTACTGCTCTCTTCTGATTTGTTAAAATCATTTGAATCAGCAACATTTTTATGAGTAGCAATAATGGTGACAATTTCTGCAGGCGCAATTAAATCAGATGCATCATTTATTGATTCAGAGGATATAGAGTGACATGACTGAGATTGCAAGCATGTTTCGGAAGCCGATGTATCATCATAATTTTGATGTGAAGATTGTTTAAATAAATTTGAAGAATCATCATCAGATGGGTCAGTTACTTCACATTCATTCGTATCTCTTTTTGATTCTTTCATTAATGTTAGCCTTGGAAGTAAATCAACATCAGATATAATTGGATAAGAAACATTTTGTAATGGAGTATTAACATCACCTATCAGTGAAAAAGAAGTATTTACTGATTCACCGGTGGAAAAGTCAATCGGTCGATCAGACCTAAAATTCTCTACGGATACTAGCTTATTTATATGACTGATAATTAATTTTTTATCAGAATTTGGGTCCCTTGCACTGATATCAGAATTTTCAATTTTAGTAATATGAAGACTCATCAATCCGGTTTTATTCTCAGTCTTACTCATTGGATGTCCAATGACTAGACTCGGTTTGGATTCCACCTGTTTGAAAAATTCATTTAATTCTTTGTCTTTGAAACTAGATGAAGACGAACTTGATTCTTTACAGACTCCCGAAGAAACAGTTGGAAATTCTTCTTTTGTTAGCATCGGAACTGATGTGGAGGTATCTTCTGTTTCAAATGCTTCAATAGTGCTCTCACTTTTCAAATGTAATATACTATCGATATCATATTCGACTTCTTCAAGAATTAAAGTTGAGGTTTTAGGAAGAATAACATTATCATAAGCTGATTCATAGTCATCAAAATTAATAGTATCATATTTCGGATTAATTTTATTCGCTTCTTCAGTCTCAAATGATTCCACAATATTTTGTTGAGATGAACTATCTACCGCAGGTTGCACATCGGATATATTAGGGACAACTGATTCTGGACAAGTGGTGTACTCAAAAATAATTTGCTTCGTAGTAGTTGAAGGGGATATATTTTCTGTTTCAAATGTTAAAGTATATCCATTAATATCATTAGGAGGAATAAAACTTTCATCTGTCATTATAGTGATTTCAATATCTTTTTTAGATTGAGAAATTTCTGTTGTATCATCAACATTATTTGCAGTATCTAATGTTGCTTTCATTGTATCTTCTTCTGTTTTCTTCGGTTCTAATGGCTTAGAATCTGATATAGCTGATGAATATAGAGTGGTATCTTCTTTTTCCAAAGTTAAAGAACTTTCATGCACATCAAAGGTTGTGATAGAAATTTCTGTGCTTTCTACAATGTGAGGTTCTTCGACATCAATTTTGTCATTTGAATCTGTTGATACATTCTCTGTATTCTCAGGAGCAACATTGCCTCCTTCTGTTATAAAATTAAATTCCTTGTTGTCTGGATTAATATTATTTTCATTATTTGAATCTGTTAATAGGTTATCAATTTCTTGAGATGATAATTTTGCATCATTGAGAGCGGTATCAGAATCAGCATCAGAATATGATTTATCACTAAGTCCCTTTTCTTCCAAAGATAGAACAGATTCACAATGAAAACTTGAATCATTGTCATCCGTATCTGCTTCTAATGTTGCAGTGGCAAGAAGTGTAAGTGATGTATCTGTAGAATCAATTAGAAAACTTTTTTGTGTTTGTCTGTCATCCGATTCACTAGAATTATCTGATATTTCTTTTGAAAAAAAATCCAATGTGTCATTAGTTTTATTTTTGCTAAATTCTAAAAGGTCTGTAGTATCAAAATCGTATTCTTGAACTTCTTCAGCATTTTTCAAATAATCTGTTACTTTCGAATCTTCTATAACATCTAAAACTGTTGATGAAGACATTGCAGGTTGTTCCTCTTCAATTGTGATTTCTACCTCACGTACAAAATTTGTTTCATCATCGTTGAATGATACAGGAACAGTAGACTGGATAATTTCTTTCTCAATCTCTATAGTTCCATCTGAATCAATAGTGATAATTTTTACAGATTTTTCAACATCTATCATTTCCTCATTCGGATTTTCTAGCTGCAATAAGCATGGTGAACCATCATGACCTGTATCACTGGTTTTGAAAGTCTCTAATTTTTTTAATGCTAAAGTTTCACTTACTGTCAAAGATTTAAGGGGAAGAAAAAAATATAAAATAATAAAATCAACAACAATTTAATATTTAAATTCTTTAAAAAATTATAAAAGAAACTGTATGCGTGTTTTAAAATCAGTTTCACGATGGAATAAATTACGTTGTCTAGAGTTATTCTACTATTTATATCTTATAGGTTTTAAATATTCAATACTTACATTCGTTATCCTCGCTAGATGAAGACGATGAAGAAGAAGATGATGAAGAAGACGTTGAAAAATCTTCATCTGTTTTAGGTTTAGACTTTTTCTTTTTGTGTCTTCGACCTCCTGCAGGATAGTCTTCTACGCTATGCGACACTTCCATAGTAGTAGTGATTTTCTCTACAATTGTTTTAGGGTCAGATTCTGATGGAGCAATTACTTCAGGTTCAGATGGAGCAACTACTTCCGGTTCTGATGGAGCAATTACTTCCGGTTCTGATGGAGCAACTACTTCCGGTTATGATGGAGCAACTACTTCCGGTTCTGATGGAGCAATTACTTCAGGTTCAGATGGAGCAACTATTTCCGGTTCTGATGGAGCAATTACTTCCGGTTCTGATGGAGCAACTACTTTAGGTACTGATGGAGCAATTACTTCCGGTACTGATGGAGCAACTACTTTAGGTACTGATGGAGCAATTACTTCCGGTTCTGATGGAGCAACTACTTCAGGTTCTGATGGAGCAACTACTTCAGGTTCAGATAGAGTAACTACTTCAGGTTCTGATGGAGCAACTACTTCAGGTTCAAATGAAGCAACTACTTCAGGTTCTGATGGAGCAACTACTTCAGGTTCAGATGGAGTAACTACTTCAGGTTCTGATGGAGCAACTACTTCAGATTCAAATGAAGCAACTACTTCAGGTTCAAATGAAGCAACTACTTCAGGTTCTGATGGAGCAACTACTTCAGGTTCCGATGGAGCTACTACTTCAGGTTCCGATGCAGAAACTACTTTAGGTTCTGGTGATGTTGTTAAATGAAGTTCAACATCTTTCTGTTTTTCAGATTCACTATCACTAGAAGAGCTGGATGATTTTCTTTCTTTTTCAGAATGTTTCTCACTTTTGTCTTCAGCATCATAACTTGGTGACTCTTTACTTCTGTCATAGTGTGACGACACAACCTCAGTCTCAGATGACACAATTATTTCGGGCTCTGACTCACTATCACTAGAAGACCTAGATGATTTCCTTTCTTTGTTTTCTATTTCTTCTTCAGCATCACTAGAACTTGATGTTTCTTTGTTTCTGGAAAGTTCCAATGGCACATTCATTTCCGGTTCTGATGGAGCAACTACTTCAAGTTCTGATGGAGCAACTACTTCAAGTTCTGATGGAGCAACTACTTCAGGTTCTGATGGGGCAACTACTTCAGGTTCTGATGGAGCAACTACTTCAGGTTCTGATGGAGTAACTACTTCAGGTTCTGATGGAGCAACTACTTCCGGTTCTGATGGAGCAACTACTTCAGGTTCTGATGGAGCAGCTACTTCCGGTTCTGATGGAGCAACTACTATTTTAGCATCGCTATTACTTGAAGAGCTAGATACCTTTCTTTCTTTCTCGAACTGTTTATCTTTCTCTCCATCGCTAGAACTGCTTGATTTGTCGAGCTTATCTTTTTCGTTTTCTGAATCACTAAAAGAGTCAGACTTGTTTTCTTCCTTGTCGTCTCCTTTGTCGCTGGAAATTGAAGGTGCTTTATCTTGATCCACACATTTCTCAAGGGTTATCCGCTCAGTAACAGTTTGTGATATAAGAGCCTTTTTTACAGTACATTCAACGGTTCTGCCATCTGGAAGCGTCTCTTCATACACTGTATTCTCTAAAACCTAAAATGTAAAAATATAAAAAATAAATTAGAAATTAGAATATAGTGTAACCTTCTCTTCCAACTTCACCATTTGACATACCTGTTCTTCAGGTGCTCCTTCAACTAATTCATGAGTCAATTTTAATTCATGCGGTTGACTTTCCTGAAGAATATTTGTAATAGGCAATATCTCTTTCAAACCAGACAAATCTACTTGGAAGGCATCTGGAATAAAAAATGTAGAAAATAAATACTCTTACTATGAAAATAATCAACAAATAAGGCATTAATCTCTATACACATTATTATCAATTACATTAGACAAAAATTGTAGTAAAATGTTAAATAAATAACCTTACACAACAGTGTATTAAAACATTTGCCACGTGACAAAAAACAGATGCTTGAAATGTATCGGTGAAGAAAGTAAACAAACATTTTGAACATTTAATGTAATACTGTGATTATTATTGACTTTATTATAGCTGTAGAAATGGATTATAATTATATGATAAATAAATAAATTTGTCATTGTGATAAGAGTAAGGTTACTTATGGGCACCGCTGTATATATAAAATACTGATTTTTAATAAATTTCTAGGTACTGACTGAAATAAAAATTAAAAATAAATTTAACTTAAAAATAAGTACATACATATATGTATATGTATGTATAAATATGGAATTTAAAATATAAGTATATTGAAGAGGAACAGTTTGTCGGTCAAAATATTCGCTGACAACAATCTATCTTTTTCCATCCCAAATTTGCATTACATTGATGAATTTGAAAAAATCGCTTTCGAAACTGTTTTCAGTTTTTTTATGGAAAAAATGTTTAGATAAAGAATAGTTATCCATTTTTAAGAGTAATCACTAACTATACAAAATAAAATGGTAATTAAGCTATATTTACGTATAAATAGCAATAAAAAAGAGGTACCTAACTAACAAAATAGAGCTATGTGTCAAATAGAAAGTGTTCCCACAACTGTAAAGAATTAAATAAATTAATTTTTATTCACCAGCAAAGCCACTACGAGA
>JAUYWI010052523.1:0-17758 GCA_034780595.1 Parotoplana pacifica
TCACTTTTATGTATATTTCAATTATTTTATGGTGTGAGCTAACTCACTTTTTGCCATTTTTGGCCAATAATATTATTGTTATTGCAAGGCTATGATTCTCTTCTATTCAAATTTAAATATGTATTTCTGATTTGTTGGGATTTTTAAATATTTGCTTACCATCAATTTACAATTGTGATATTCTCGAAATTTAATAAAATGTTTTCCTTCTGTGTTTTATTATTTAAATTACAATTTATATTTTTACAGCATCAAACAAGAAAATTCCTGGCAAAATTGTATAAAGCGATGTCTATATCTACACCTAAACCAAAATAGAAATAATAATAACGTTTTTATATAGCAATAAACTTAAATTTGCAAGGCAAATTTTCTATAACATTTTTACATCATTTTAATTTAGTAACCTAATTTATTTTTTATAAAGTTATCAACAATGCCATTCTGTCCACAATGAAATAAAAAGAGTTTTCTCTTTTTAGCCTCCCCCGAATCCCGTCCCTATTAAAAACATTATTCCAATATTACTTTCATCCGAACTTAGTACGCCATATACACAGCTTTTCTCGAACAAACCAGGCTATCGTAATAACTCTTAGCGACTCTTATAAATTGACTGCATCATCAATAACTGCTTTGCACTTAATGAAGCCTAATCTCCATGCCTCATAAATATTTGATGACTTAACCCTTTATGGTTTGGTTGCTGGGGGGATGGACACCCCCAGGAACTGTTCCCAAATTAGTCGACAAACGCCTATACTTTTGGTCATTTGAAGAACTGTATTACCTAGGTAGGCCGTCTGGGTATTTTGGTAAAATGTGCCGTTTGTTTGTTCGTTCGTTATGAAATGATTAAATTGAATTGTATAATTGATAATCCTTTAAAATACACACCCGTTTATTTTTTGGATCTGAAAGCCAATTAGTCTATTATTCAATCAGCTAATTAGCCTAATGAGTAGGTATAATCCATATAACAAAATATGCTCTGGTACATTTTTGTATTAACATTATGGCAGGCGCAATTATGAAACATACTGACATCAAAGGACTAATTCATTTTGATTGAACAACAAAAAATTGAATAAAAATAAAACCACTTTTTTATGAAGAACTATTATCATTAATAGCAAACTTTCGAAGCTATTGGTTCATATTGGTTCATAATAAAATTAAAAAAACAGAAAAGCAAACTAAGATTAATAACAGAGAGACAACCAGTGGGACGCTAAAGTTATAACGTTTAAAGAGTGGACAATATTGTTAGCGAGTGAAGAGTACATATGTATTATTGAAGAATTAAACATGAGGTAACTTTAACTTCCCGCTGGTTGTCTCTCTGTTATTAATCTTAGTTCGCTTTTGTCATGATTATGAACCAAGAGGTTCGAAAGCTTGGTATTAATAATATTAGTTCATAAAAAAGTGGTTTTTGTTTTATTTTTATTTACACAGAAAAAGTACTGCTTTTACCAAAATAAAGAATTAAGTAATAAATTAATGGATTTGGAGAAGGCTTCTAAGAGTCAGCAACAGAGAGCACAGCATCTTTGAAGAGTTAAGAAAATCCCCCCTCCTGTTAAGACATTCGAAAAAGGCAACTATCTTTCTATGGAAAGCAATGTAGAGAAGTGGGTTGCAGGGCAATATGACAACATTAGAAAATGGTCTGGACTGACTATGGATTTAGTCAAACTCTACAACAAAAGATCGTAAAGCTTGGCCGATCATTTCAAATAGGTCGGCCGAAGCTCAATAATGTGCCTGCCGTCATCACCATCATCATCATCTTTTATAAAGAAGGCTTCTTAAAAAAATTATATTTGTATAAAGGTTAAATAAAATGACAAATTTCATTTATAAAAAGTAATTCAAACCTGATTCAACGTACTTTTGAAATATACAGGGTGTACCATACTATAGGGATACCTAATTACTCTAGATCGTGTGTACCATAATAAGAAAGGTAACTGAAAAGCACCATGCCAGTTAAGTTACGTTTTAGACTTTTTGTACCACACATTGGATTTTCTAAGGTATTTACAACTTGAAAAGATCTGGGTACACCGCCCTAATTTTTCTCTGATCCCAGGCACACCCCTCTAATTTTCACAAGAATATAATATCTGCTAATATTCACGGGCTACCGGAGAATGGGATGTCCGTCGAGGGTTAAGACACAGGCAATATTAAGATAGTTAAACAAACATCGTGTTATTCTTATTGAGTAGGTATTTGTAAGTAAAGTAGATTTTAATATTGATTGTGATGACTATCAGCTAAGAAACTGACTCTAAATTATTACACTGTTCATTAAACTAAATTTCCTAATATCCACGAGTATATGTATCTATAGCTACTAACCATCTTATTTATTAGTCTATCGAATTTGATTTCATGTTTGTGATAAACACGGTTTTTTGGTCTGATTAAAGGTCTTATTCTGATCTTGTAAAACATTAGGTGCCTTCTTTTTTATAATCTACAGCTTGAGTTTTGTTGTTTTTCATAAACATTTTCATTTTTAAATAAAATAAAATAACCTGTTATAAACGAATAAATAATAACTGGTAGATGCCTATTTCATATCGTCAAATTGCCTTATTTTGGACAGTTTTTAAAGTTATTTAATAAATTTCTGTGACAATTATAATGCACGCCAAAATGTTGATGATGTTTTAAGATTTGACTTACGTTTAGTTTGTTATGCCAAGTATAACATGCAACGGTATATATATGATAGGTACCGAACATGAATAAATTTAGAACTTTGAGACGATCAATTCTACCCATACCTATAAACCAAAATTAAAATTAGGGCACCTCAGTTTATCCCTTATTTAAAACCTGTGCAAGTTGGGTTCTGAACTTTGTCCATTTTAATTATTATGTAGTTATTGTGAGCTTCTTTTCTTTTATATTAAAATCCCCAAATAAGCTCATTAAATATTTACCATTTTTCAATTTATCTCATTGCACTTACCATTTTTATGAGTGTCAAACATAGGAAGCAAAATAACAATGAAAGAGGAACAGAGTACGTTTTTGCCATTAGATATAACAAAATCCGCCAACACTCTTTCTCTGCATCAATTCGACAAATAAATTTATGATTGAGAGAAACAGCATATGCAATAAAACTGATTTATTATGCTGTTTTGACCTAATTAAATGTTAACAAATGTATTTTGAAAATAAAAGTCAACTCTTTTTAATCTTTGATTTTACTACAGTTCTATCGTGTTAGAACTAAAACAAACTAGTTAAACAATCATCAATTTATTCCAAAATTTAATCGCTCATGCCAAATTTGATTTCAGTATTAATGTAAATGTACTGTTTGCATGTTATCTCAAATTATTTTTTTTATCCGATTACCATCATATGGAAAGTATGCAGTTATTAATAGGATATAAACTCCTGTACACGTCATACTAAATAAAAAAGTTTGTTGATATTTAGTATACGTACATTTTACAGTACATAATGTTTTTGTTTTAATCTCAATGTATGTGTATTGTAAAATGAATTTATGTACATATGTACTCTGCTTACGCCCCTTCTTTTTCTCATATTAATTTAGCTCTGCCTTTTTGAGGCTTTTGTACAGAGAAACGATTTTGCAACTCACTAAAACGTTTAATTAAACTGTGTCTCATCGGTTTTGATATTTCATCCATGAAGCTCTATAGAGGTTAATAATATGGAAATATCTAATCATTTCAATGAATCCCTTTGTAAAATTGAGATTAATATAACAGCTTAATGAATGAAGTAAACAGCGAATGTTACCTAATTATTTAAATGAGAACATTAGCGACAGATATCACTTATTTTCAATTTGAGTTAATATACCTAATCGTCGTTTTCAGTTACAATAGCAACATTTTATTTTTTTGATTAATTAGCACTGCATTTATCTATGGAAAAGGGGAAGGGGACTGTAGCTGAAAACCAAAAGTATGATTGAGCTGAAATTTCTTTTGTTTTCCAACTTTTGAACTAACAAATATTTCCGCCCACCCTAAATCGCTTGATGACATTTCTAGGTCCAATTTTCTTTAATTTTGTTAAAAACACACAGAGAATCATTTTGAACACAATATTTTGTTAATATACTGCCAATATTATGATAATCACATTAAAACTTATTGAACATATCAAGTTTTCTCAGCAGGGTGAAACATGAGAGCTAATTTTGAAACTTCTAGATTTGAATTAAAACTTACAAGCTGATAGAATCCTCTTCCTTTTGCTGTAAATTTATACAAATTATAGTATACATAAGCACTCTATAAAATATCATAAAAATAGTTTTTAGAACACCTCCAACAGTAGTATCTCGAAATCAAGAGTTAGATACAATTTTTGTAAATTGTATTAAATGTAGTTAGGTATCTAATAGTCAAAAATCAAGAGAACAATGAAAAACGATATTTTGGTTTATTTTAGATTGTTTTTGAATTAAATTCCGTGTTTACGTTAATAAAGTGTATTCAAAACAAAATATATTTTGACATTATAATTTATGTATGAGGTATTGTGAAAATTTTATTGTATCTTTGGTTGTATATGCGAGACAAAATGTCTTTTTGCATAAATAAAATACTTTATATTTTAGAAAAATGTCAACTGCTACAGTATATGTACAAATTGTTATATATGTATTTATGTAGACTTTTAGATATGAAGATTAATTTGAAAACCATACGCGTAATGCCTGAAAATCAGTCAATTTGTAAAATAGCATTAGATATATTTTTTAATTACATCATCAAACAAATTCATGATATTGACAGTAATCCATTTTATCACCAAACAAATAAAGATAGATTCTGTAATAATTGTCAAATTGTTGCACAGCATTCTATCACTTATAATACTATCAATTGTTGGATTAACGTTTAGTTCACAATTTGTAGGTCATTTTCCATGAAAAATCATGTACAAATTCTTTCCGTTTCGCTTTTGAAAATTACCATTGTATTGTCATAAATACAGAATTTTGTAATTTCAAATAATGACATTTCTAATAATTTTCCAGTTAATATGATAAAAACTAGCCAGATTGATAGATTTATTCTAAATGTTTGACAAGTCTACTTTAAAAAAAATCAATCTTGAAGTCAACATTACACATATATGGTTCATAGACGGTAAATATGTTAGAAACTCTTCTATATTTAACTTATACATTATGGGTTTTTGAAAATATTTATTTTTTCAGAGGGTACAACCTGAGAGGCAATCAAAATTCGATTATTTAGAAAATTTTGTAATAAAAAAGTTTCAACAGATAATTATTTTCTAAATTTAAAAAAAGATACATAACAGTCTCCCTTGTAACTGTAAAAAAAATTCATTAAAAAATATTGCTCCAAAAAAAGTTATTACTATTTTTGTATCAGTGTCTACAATGCTTTAGGTCCAATCTATAGGCTTAAGTTTTTTTTACAGAAATTTCATTTCTGCTCCGACTCAGTAAAGCATTAAAAATCAATTTTTAAAACTCAATTTTACCAATTATATTTATTCCAAAACGACTAAATATGATGTAAATATCATAATAAAGTTTTTAATCTATTTAGAGCCATTTAATTATGATAATTAAAATTTTAAAAAAAATTAAGGGCCTGCCCTGGTCTGATTTACCTAATAGACATCCAATTTTCTAATAATTTATTTCTAATGCCTTCCTAATTCTAACTCTCGAATGTTTTATTTAGATTTTAGAGCTATTATGTTTTTTTTGCACCAAAAATCGATAATCAATATTTTTATTTATTTTAAATGTATTTACAATACTAAATGTATAATAGATATACACAGCGAATTTGAAGTCAATCGGACAAACTTTAATATTTGGCCCTTAATGACGTCATCGGTCCTAGCTAGACCTTCCTATTGATTTTTTTCTAAAACAATCTTTACCTTAAAACTTTCCAAGGTACTAAATTTAAGCTTAATCCGTCTGTGGGAAGTATGATATTCTAGGGGGGGTCTAGACCCCCTTATATCAGGCGCATATTAGAAAGAGGGTTTTCAACGAAGAAGGGTTAGTGTTAATTTCAAAGCAACCAATTAGTAATATTATAAATCAATTTCATAATCTCAAGCAGACAATCTGAATTTGTACCTTTAATAAAAAAAACAGCTTTTTAATCAGATTAAATACATATTTAGTGTATATTTTCATTAATGAACTTAGGTGACATTTTTATTCAACACGACAATGTTAGCAATATAAATTAAAATTTTAACACTGTAAATCATGTTACCGGCTTCACATCTTCTTGTAATAATATTCTTTCTTTAGACAATTTGTAGGAAGTGGCATTCAGAAAGGGATCGATCTTGTAATTTCTTCTAATCCTCAATAAGTACAACAATCCGTGTAGGCCACAAATTCCAACTTAAAGATAGATAACTGCTGTTGCTTTTATGTCCGTCCATCCTTTTGGCAAGACTAAGTACTTAACATCAGCTTCAACATTTCACAATGAAGAGAAAGAGGTATTTTATAGACATCGAAATACAATAGAAACCAAAAATACTCAATTTTCAATACTGACAAGTATGTATAAAGTTAAGATTGAGTTGACTGATGATTTTTGATTAGCTAGACAGCCATGGAGTGGTAGCAAGCTTAGTTGTCGGATATTTTTTATTAGAATATTCCCACATTAACAATATTGTTATCTATAAGCTTGGATAGAAATATACAATAAGCGGAATAGGGAAATATGTGCTCCAGGGAATTTTAACTCGTCCGGGTCATTCTTGAATCTACTGATTAGGTCAAAAAGAATAATATTTCTGAAACCCAACGGATTGATTCCTCGGTGAATAAAATTATCGAAAGTACCTCCTTGGAATGAGTACCGATCTGAAAGCTTTCATTTTATTCCAAGTGTAAGTTCTTTTCACAAATCAATCTTTCCGTAACCTATACCCAACCCAAATTCTAATAAATATGCTTTTTCTATAAAGAATTTGTAATAATATTTTACAATAAAAATGAAATTATATTGATTACTATTAGAAATTTAAACAACACGTGTGTTATTTTCCGATAGAAAAGTATATTTAATGAAAATTGATTTCAAATTTTTGAAAATAAAAAAACGATTAACTTTATGGGTAGCTATATTTTGAAAATAAAATTTATACCTATATTTTTGCAAACATTTCCTATTAATTAATTAAATTTCCTGAACTTCCATACACTAATTGATTTAGCCATTGAAAGTAGAAGTAGATTTTAACTGCAAAATTAACCTAGAATAGCAACTAAAGTGAGCAATTAAATGTGTTTACAGAATAATGTGAAAACAGTACAATTAATTTTCTTTTCATTGTAATAGAACATCTCATTTAGTATTACATATAAAGCATTTGACGAGTTCAAAATGTACAAAGTTTGCTTTAACTGGAATTCTAGTCCAGTTATCTGGCATTTTAATATACTTTACATTATGCTTATAACTGTGATATTTTAAAGATAACATTTCTGAAAAAAGTATCTCAAAATTTTAATTTTGTTTTTAAAATAAAACACTATAGGGAAAAACGGGTAGGATTTAGATTGCCGAGTTGGCTAAATGGTTCTCTAGTTGGTGTGGATCCTCAGATCCTCATCCGGTGCGGGTTCAGGGAACAACTTGGGTAGCTGGCAAAAGAATATTACTTATGTGCAAATGAATTTACTATGAATTACTATGAAATTACTATGTGCAAATGAACACGAAAGTGCTAACGAATGTAGTAAAACTTGCTAATCACATCACCAGTACTTGTTAAGTGGCATTAGTATAATGACGGCATAATGGAATTCCATTTCTAAAACATTGGCTTCAACAGGCAAGAGAAAACCATTATCACTATCCCTCCCTTGAATGACCCTATGGACGATGCGATCAATACACGGGTCATAGTCCCCAGCGGCCCTTTGAACTCGTACTACGGTGGCGGCTCAAAGCGTCAAAAGGCAGGTAGTGTTATAAATCACTGGGTTACGTTCACACTGGAAGAGTCATTAAGACAGTCCAGAAAAATGACAGACTTCTTATGATCACAATTGAAGCAAATCCAACGAACATAATCACTACATAAGTCTACATGCCAACTTCAAAATGACGAAATTGAAGAAATGTACGATCAAATATAGATAGTATACGTAATACCAAAGGAAATGTAACTTAATTCTAATGGGAGACTGGAATGCAGTCATTGGAGAAGGACGAGACGGTAAAGAAATCGGAGACTTTGGATTGGGTACAAGAAACACATGAGGACAACGACTCGTGGATTTCTGCAAACAACATCAATTCATATTTACAAATACAATATTTCAACAAGATAAGAGAAGGCGATACACATGGAGGAACCCTGTAGACATTCCTCGATATCAAATTGACTACATCGCAGTCCGTCAAAGATACAGAAATAGCGTAAAGTAATCATGCAGCTATCCTGGAGCTAACATCAACACTGGTCACAACTTAATAATCATGAAGACAATTTTGAAGTTCAAGAAGAGAAACCCGAGAAAACTACAAGAAATGGAATATTGAAAATTTATCAGTCAATAATTTATCACTCTAATAGACGAACATCTGACGACAAGAAGACAAAATAACCTGAAAGACAAATGGAATGCAATGAAACAAACGATATTAGAAAGGGATAAAAGAACCATTATATACAAAAGAGGATACACCCGAAAAAAAGGATGGATAACGGATGGGATGATTGGTAAAATTGGAGGAACATGGAAAATAGAAGAACATCAATGAAAATGGACGGAAAAACTACAGAAGACTAATTAATGAACTGAGAAGAGAAACACTTGAAGCATGTGGTAATTGGTGGCAAAAAATGCCAGAACATTCATGACATGGAAATTAAAGGAAGAACGGATTTAATGCATCATAAAATCAAGAAATGCATAGAATTCAAAATGCCACTAGATAATTGATACATTATTCAAAATAAGGAAGGAAAGTTACTCACAAACGAAACTGAAATTAGAAATCGATTGAAAGTATAGATTGAAGACCTCTAAACAAGACTGAGAAACCAGTCAAAAAAAGTTACAATTAGAAACAAAAAAATAAATAGACGATGACTCCAAAGATCTACCAATCCTTAGCAGTGAGATAGAAGAAACCATCCAACATATGAAACTTAAGAAAAGCAAGGAAGCGGATGACATACCATTTGAATTACTGAAGGCCAATTGTGTTACGTCTTACAGAAATTTGCAATGACATACAACACAGGAACATGGGCACATGATTTCTACAAATCAATTATAATACCATTAAAGAAGAAACCTAATACAGCTGAATGTTCAGACCATAGAACAATCAGCCAAATATCACATGCGTTGAAAACAATGCTAAGGATCTTAACTAAGCAATTGGAAGCAAAATCTAACAATTACAGAGGAAAGACACAATTAAGTGAAAGTACTCATAGAAATACTGAAATGAATAGGAATTGACTGGAAATACAGAAGACTCATTCAAGACCTCTACATCAATCAAACGGCAACGTAAAAATTGAAAATAACCTATCATGTCCAGCGGAGATAGGACAAGAGGTAAGACAGGGATGTCTGTTATCACCACTACTATTCTCAATCTATACCGAACGCATGAAGAATTAAGCATTCGTCAACGTCTATAAAGGCATTAAGATAGGTGGCGAATTAAAACAAGAGGTACGATAAAGCTAAATAAATCAATATAAGGATCAACGTAAAGAAGACAAATGTAATGAGAATATCAAGAATGGGAAACGACGCTGTCAACAGTAGTCTGAATGGCTAACAAGTAGAACAAATTAAGAAATTCAAATCTTTGGAAGGAATAACTACATCAGACGGAAGATATCAAGAATAAATTCGAAATAGAATAGCAATGACAAAGACAGAATTTACAAAAAGAAGAGAACTTCTAACCAATAGTTTGAAAGTAGAAACAAAGAAGAAAATAGTGGAGCATACTTTTATATGATTTTGAGACGTAGACACTCATGAAAGTGATATGAAGAAAATCGAAACATTTGAAATGTGGATATGAGAAAAATGCAGAAAATTTCATGCCTAGACGGATGCCAATGAAAGAAATAACCTACTAACTACAATTACTAAGCATAAGAAAAATCGGATAAGTCACATATTGAGAAGAGATAACCTACTGAAAACAGTCATTGAAGGCAGACTTTTAAGAAAAAGAAACCAATTCAAACGAAACAAAATATGCTAACGGATCTTGTATGAGTGTCATATTTAGATCTTTAGGAATTAGCACATGCTAGGGAACAATGGAGAAAGTGGAAACCATAGACAGGGGCCTACTACAAGGAAGAGAACAAGATAGAGAGACACATATTTTGTAGGTATCTTTAGTCATCGCCTTGGAAAAAATTAACTTTGGTCCAGCCTTGGTCACTTCGATATATATGCTTCCAAAAAGCGATAAAAAGGGGCCGATGAAGTTATCAAGTACAAAATTTTAAATTTGTCCTATTGAATTCAAGTTTAGTATGTACATACATTGGTCTATTATCTAGGACCTAAGCAATATAAATCCAGATTATTTTGAAAGCAATATTAATTATTGAATCTTTTAGAATATAATTTCGATATTTTTGGCCAAAAGCATTTAAATGGCCATAAAATCAAATCGAAAGTTCCTAACCATAGATGTTATTATATCAGAAAATTGGTTGGCTGACACACTTTGTTCTTTGTCTATGTGAGCCGTTGTTTAGGACTGGTTATGTAACAGTCGATTTTTTTGTTAACTTTGCGATACCCCAAAATGAGGTACCTACTAGCTGCACACCCTCAGTGCCGATGTGATGACTAATAAATACAGTCCCTCAGAGTATGGTCACCCGCTAATAAATAATGTCTCTGGCTAACAGACAACGTTCTACCTTGGGCTCAGGGGCGGACGTTATCTGATAGCCACACTCTTTAGGGTTTAATTTTCTAGGTATTAAAATGTAACGTTTTGTGTATTTTTGGAAAATGAAAAATACCTATATTTTTTTTGAAGTATTGATAATGCCAGCATTTGTATATGATGTGTATGTATGTGAATCTTATTTTCATATGGGATTGAAATTGACAGTCAATCAACGACATGTCTATACATTATTCTCACATATAATGCGAGTATGTTATCCTTTTAAACAATTGTTTTTTTTTCACAAACATCAAAACAACGTTACAAAGAACTCTAAAAATTATTCTGGATCAATTTCATCTAAAGTAGCTACCTATAAGTAGCGATTTATTTAGACATTGTAGCTAGATATCATGCGGAGAGATAAAAGAAGATTCGAGAGCCCATATTGTGTTAGTCAAGCAGAGTTTTTCTGGGATATTTACTTATAAGTACAAAAAATCAGTTAATTTTTAAAGTTGCTGCTTCCTTAGGTACCTTTGTTGTTGACAAAAGTGCTACTAACTCAAAACGATTATTATAAATCTTCCTTCAGTATTTCTCCTGTGTCAAACTACAATGGATAAGGGGCTATAAATGGACATACTCATAGTTATGTTTGGCCTGTTGTTTTCGACGCAAAATAATCTGTATGTTGTTTTTGTCCATTTTGTCCAAACCTATTTAATTCAATAATAGCCTGAGGTAGGTACTAGGTAAATACTGTTTTTGAAATTGATATCAGCAATCGATTAAAATTTTAAATACCTACCTAAAGTCCATGAGCTATATGTTTTTACTGGATTTTTTATACGTATTGTCGTTTATCTTCTTTTTAAAATTTAAATGTCTACCTTATTATCTTCATCAGTTGTGAATGTTATATGCCTTCTATACTACATTCTATTCGTTGCTTTGAGTAGCTATTCCTTTCTGAATCCTAAACAATTAGTTTCTGTTTCTTATTCATAACTTTGTTTTGATGTATTACAGAGTCTTCTGTAATCTAAAGAAATGACCGCTTTCCGGAAAACCAATTGAAGGATTAATATGATAACGGTTAATTATTAAGCTTGGCATTCCGATGGGATACACAGTCATCCTAGCTTAAGATAAATTATTATTGATTAGCATTTTATGAACCCTTTGTCATATTATGTACAAATAATAGGCTTTCTTTAGCTTAAAAAATGTCACTATTTGATTTAGCTCAAATTATCTAGATAGGTATGTATGTGGAGACGATAATAATACACACGCCCCAATAATTTCACTGGATAGAGAAGCAGCTGCTGCCTTCGACTGATCTGGATCCTGATAGTAGGATAATAGGCACTTTCAGTGTGCCAGTGTTCTGCTAAAATCATGACTGGTCAAATTTCCAGAGTTTGATGTCTATATTATACATAATTCCTTTTTGTAAAACTAAATAATGGACAACATCAATTCTCTGGTAGTTACAAAAACAGAACTGTCTATTATGAATGAAGAACCAATTGAGTAAACAGTACCTGCCTCAATGATTCTCTTTTTGATTAGGTAAAAAGAATGAAATAAAATTTTAATTCAAATCTGCCATGATGAATAATAAATTATTGCTAAAAAGTATGTTTTTAATCTTTTGTGATTGAACCAGAATTTTATGAGTATAACTACATAAAATTTATTTGTTGGTATGTTTCATAATTTTTTCTAAGCAATCTTTGTATGTTCTCCTTAAAAAAGTAGTGTCTTCTTCTGAAAAGTCTTTTTTTTACCAAATTTTAGGAAGCAAATTATTTAGTTCACACATTCAGATTTTGACTTTCTCAGACTCTTCGTTTGCACCCTGGTCACAAAAATCAATATTTTCAAAAACCCGGACTATATATTAAACTATGGACTGTATATATAGTAAATCTACCACAATATTAATCGATTCCACTTGATATTTTTAACCAGGATTGATTTTTTTTAATATATTGGCCATATTGGATCAACTTCTTTTTTCAATGGGCCCTAAAATTGTTTGCATCAAAAATTCTGCAAGACAATTTGGTAAACAGAACTTTCATGTAAATCGGTTGAGTCTTTTTTGGAACAATTTTTAGAAATACATTATGAGGACCAACCCTTGCTCTTATAAGTTTAAAACAAGTTCAAATATTTGTATGCAATTATTTATTTATTTAATAGATATATGCCTTCTCATATGATATTTTCTCAAAATAAATGAATTGGTGTTCCCACATCTGTTAGATTTAAAAAGAAAATCTTAGCGCTTCCATTCACCAGCAGCCTGGATAGGTCACGATTCAAGCCTACCTAAAACTGATGAGACCCAAAGAGGTCTCGTGGTGGCTTATGCTGGTAAATCAAAATTAATTTATCTCAAAATATTTCTCGAAGTACTTATTGTTGATTATTGGTTGGTATATAGAAAAATTTCTGTAAATCTCACTAACTGAATTATATCAAGGTATAGGTGTGTTAATTGTTTGGCGAACCAATGCAGTTAGTAATTACTTCCGCTTATTTATTACTGCAGTTTCAATTTCATTAGGATTTTTTTAAATACGATTTTATTTATGATATTTTTTTATGAGTTTTCACTCAAATATCCAAAAAAGTACATATGATTGAAAAGAGAATAGACACCTGCCTCTTTGAGGAAACCTATTCCACTTCCACTTCGCAGCTATCTTGCATCATTTTAGGTAGAACAATACTTCTTTGAAATTGGCTCCAAATTTTTCATAATGTGTTTCCTTTTAGAGTTAATTTGTTTATGTCAAGTTAGATATTTAAATATATTTCTATAAAACAAAAACAAAAATATTTCGAATGATATTAACTGGAGCATAACAACACACACAATAAATAGCCAGTGGAAACAAATTAACTTTATAAACTGGTAATATTTGGACAATAAGTTTAAAAAGCTCCAACTATCAAACTTTATTTTATAATCAATATTTTCATCTTCGATGCAGTCACACGATATTATGATACTTATTAGGCTTTACTATGGATATTTATTAATATTTGGCTTCAATATTTAGTGAACAAAAATAATCTTGATTTTGGAAATAATTTTATGATTTTGAAAAAATTTGATATATGAAATCGAAAATGCTGATTGTTTTGAAAAATTTTTGCGAGATAGTTCTAAATTCAGTTCTTGATCTGAAGAGGGCATTTGGTTCCCTTAAAATATAATTGCTTTAACGTGTCATAAAATTGCAGCGTTTTTAAATAAAGATACATTTTTAAAGAATGACATGATTTTAAAGTACCAATAACTTTCCATAGGTAACAACACTATAAAAAACTCAACCGCTTTTTATACTATCAGAGTATTTCGCAGTTCGTCTATTAATTTATTATTTAATTATATTTATTTAGATTTTTAGTTTAGTAACATAACTACACATTTTAGCATTATAAGATCTCAATGTTGTCACATAAAGCTTGAAAATATCCATAGTCTGACATTAAGGTTCAATGCAGAATTCACTCTGAATGCCGTTCTGTACATTTTTAACCATACAGTACTGATATGCACCATAGAGCGATGATATGCAATGATTTTTTTTGTCTGAGGTGATTTTTTTGTAAAAAAAATGATATTATGGTCTTAATACTTGATAGGTTAATTAACTGAATAATTAATTGATTTATGTATCTACATATTGCTACCTATTTCTATCTTGCCAATGACCTAACGAATCCATTTTATTTTAAAGTTATACGGCAATCAATGTATCAATATTCAAGATATTTCGAAACTGAATCAAAGTGATACTATTTTTAGTAGTAAACCCTTTTATCCGAAGAATACGTTGAATATTACTAACATGTGCAAAATGATTTCTTTACTTAGATGAGTAGATAAATCAAATTTTATTAAAATCAGTTTAGAAGATACAGTCATCTGGCTTTTTCTTTGTTGTCTCTATCAGCTTCTCTCTCTTTCTCCATCTTCACCACCGATATCAGCCTAAACATTAACTGATTTGTTGAAATTTGGTAGGTACCTAGACTGACCTGAGAGCGAAGAAAAAAACTGTTGTCAAAAATTTGGCAAATTTAACCCACACAACAGTGTTTTGTGGGTATTTGACCATATGAACTTTACTTAGTTACTATATTTATGATCGTTCATTTTCATATAATTAAATGCTTATAAATTCTTGGTTACATATTAGGAAAAATTCATAACGTTTTCTTGTTGCTACGCATCAATATCTTTCCTAACAACAGATTCTAACTGCAATTACCTAATATGTACATGTTATAGGGCTGAAACGGCCAATTGGAAAATTGATTAAATGGAAGTTTCTATACAGTAACTAAGGTTTTATGTGTTTAGATAATCATAATTAATGTGTAAAAAGTTGATTAGATGGATGTTATCTGATATCAAAGGTGTTATGTATTCTAATAGTCATAGAACACGTTCAACTTAAAAATATTTTTTTTTTACTAGAACTTCATGTCTGTACCACATCTTATATTATTTTTAAAAATGCACAATAAATTTGGGTATTATTTTAATTCTATTATATGTATGCATGTATGTAGGTAATTTGGAATTTTCTCTTAAATATAATATTGGCTAGCTTCTCATATATTCTGCATTATCTGTTAAATTAACGGTACATGCTATCAAAATTATTAGATTAATTTCCGGAATATACATATTATTATATAGTTAATACTCAGCTTCTGTGTTATAATTTGCAATGGCTAGTAATTTCACCGGAGTGGGTGAACAAGAGTGAGTTGAGAGGACAAAAAAACTGATTAAGAGCGAATGGCTTATACATAAAATAAAATACTTATCAGATATTGAGTTAAAAATACAATTCATTTATAGGAAAAAAATATTATAATAATTTAGTGTTAATAACAAATGACTTTATTTACATCTGTACATCTGTACAGAATCATTCTACATTATAAAATCTGATTTCTATGGTTTTACATTTAAAACTGATATATTAAGTGCGCGCTATTTATGGAGATAACGTTACCTTGTAGTGTTAATAAATAAGTATTCAAGAATTTGAGTTTGTATTTTATTTTAACAAAAATAGTATCAATTCTCATTTAAATGTTAGCGTAAATGATATTATTAATCGTTAACTACACTAAATGATTAAGCAACCCCTAAATTTGAAAGTAGCCTAATGTCTGTTTACTAAAAGTTGGGTAATGAATGCCCACATTCTATCAATTAGGCATATTTTGCTACATGGGACTCTTGGTACCTACATTTTCGATCTCATTTTTAAATCCTGCTGCCTGCACTGATTGATAAAAAAATAAAAGGAGCTATCTAATATTCAGCTGCTGCCACTTGAAATTATATTTATATCGCTGTACTTTTCTGGATCGAATAAAATAGAGGAATTCATGCACTGGAATCTACATATGTACTCGGAGGTATATGTCCTTGATCTGATTTCAAAACTGGTGCCTCTGTATATTATGAATTTAAATCAGTCAGTCCGTCCTAGCCAACAAAAGGGACAAGTCGAATCAATCGCACGCAAGACAACTCGCAGCACTATTCTGTGGATTCCCAGATGTACTTGGACGTGTAAGATGAACCTTGCAGCTCAATAGCTCTACACTGAAGTACTTGAAAGATACAAGTTGTTTTAACTTTCTCATTCAATAATATCAAAGTGGTAGCAAATAAATCTCTTTGGTGGTTTGCGTTGTTTTCGGTATCCATATTATTATATAGTATGTACACTTTTCAGTTTGTTCAATATAATGACGTGTGTAATTCTAGTGAATGCGGTTTATATATACATTTAGTTTGAGAAATGCGATATTTCAATTTGGCGTTGAAAAATATAGAATTTCGTCTAAATCTGATTGTCTCTATTTGAGAAAATGTTATAGGAATAAAATAACTCGAAGTAATAGATATTCGAGCAATGTTATCAAAACAAGTTATATGTCGAGTCACTATAAAAAATCTCGACTTCATTAGTCTACAGCGCAGTGCATTCATTACCATGCTCTATGTAGTTGCTTTGCACAAGACTCGTCGCCTTCATTTATTGGTTTTTATCTTAAATTATTTTACTGCAAATAATTAATTGAGACAAACACACATTTGGTAGTACCTATAAAATCAGGTGATACGGTTTCTGAACATTTTTTCAATAAAACAATTTTTGTCAACATTTGTAAACGGATTCATCAACAATGACACTGTTATAGTCCCAATCCACCAGCACACCAACACAGTAGGAATATGGCAATATTAGTAACATTAAATTACAACCAAAACAATAATAGATTCAGTACAATAGTACTTTTGTCTGATGCATAGAAACTAGACAATAAATGATTCTTAATAAATGGTCTGAAATGATCCGAATCTCTGTTTTCATTGACAACCTTTAATTCTCCAATGAACTGAATCGAAGTTGCCGATTGTTTCCAAGAAAAACCTGATTCCTCTGAGGATTTTCATCCCATAGACTGACTAATGCCTAAAAGAGATTTTTGAATACTCAAAATCAAATTCTATTTATTAAAAACAGAAATCGGTGGTAGAAACTAATCGCGTAATGTGGCGCATATATTGTAAATAATTGAATTGAAAATTTAATGTCAATATAAAAAAATAACGACAAATTATAATTTGTCGTTATTTTTTTTATATTGACATTAAATTTTCAATTCAATTATTTACAATATATTTCGCTAATTTTTGTATGTACATAGATCCTAAAAGAGCAACTTCAATAATTATTGAAGTTTCTCTTTTAGGATCTATGTACATACAAAAATTA
>JAUYWI010052534.1:0-30366 GCA_034780595.1 Parotoplana pacifica
CAGTCGGTTCAAATTGAACAGAGAGTTCACTCGGCTTCGTGAGGATCTTCAGAAGATTATTGACAAGAATGGGGAATGCCTTGTTTGAACCTCGACACATTGCATTGATTTTTGTTAATTTTTGTAACATACCTATTGGACTGCTTATGAATCTGTTTGATAATTGAATACCGACTGTTTTAATAAAAACGACAGTTTTTAAACCCCCTATAGAACAGAAACATCTCATTCACTAAATATATCAAGTCAACTTGTTTATATCACGTCATACAAGTATAATATGATCTTAAGAGTTATTTTTTTAATAGAAAATTATAACCCTGCTAGCAGCTATTTCTTTCAACTCTATGCCAAATGTTGTAAGATTCCATTTTGAAAAGTCATAGACCAAAATAAATCACTTCAAATCCACCTTGATTACTTTAATTTTAACTTCACTAATGGTTTAGTTATATCACAGAATATTTGTGTAGATATTGGATACTTTGTTCAAAATGACGTCACAGTATGTAGCTAGGGCCTTTGTGGTTGTCCTTTTGCAAATTTCAAAATGTTATTCTCGAATTTCTAAGATATTTAGAAGCCTAATTAATAAAAGTCCAAATAATTGATGTCCAACGTACCTCAAGTCATGATTTTGAAACAACGGTCGACAAATATAAACTACTTATATAAAACAGAATTACTAGTAATACTCAGAGGATCAAATCAACTAAAAAAAACGTAATTAACAATTCATAGAAATCAATAACTTAATGAACTGCGCTTACCATAGAAAAAAGAAATATCATAAAAGAGAAATTTAATCTATGCTCACTGCCTCCTGTAAACTTGGTTTCCAAACATTTAATAAAATCTGAACACTCAGCACAACTCCATTTTTATCATTTTTTTTCACTGAACACAATTCGGTCAGATCAAAAGGATGCAACAAATTCAAAAATTGTCAGAGATAGACGTCTACAATTATGTGCAGGTGCTCTCTCTCGGTCAAGGTGGTCGGTCCAGATAGTCAAGAAAGTTAGCCTTTAATTTTCAAAGAGAACGCAAATAAATAACTCAGTCACAACAACGTTGGTGATCTTAAAAATGCCACAAAAATCAATAAAAAGTGTTTGTTTAAAGTACAATAATCTCCTTCGTCTAATTAATTGATTGGGTATGTTCACCATGGTGATGATTATATAGACAATGAAATAAAACAGAAATGAAAGCATTTTGGTATCTGTCGGAGGTCACTCCTCGTACACCCGGCTCAGCAAAGCACGAATGAAATCCGCCTGTGCTCTGAGCAGCGTAGAAAAATCCTCCAACCGGTTATCTAAATAAAAAAATAAAACCACTTTTTCTCTTAATCGACAGTTGTCATGGAGATACGTATTATGGACAGCGGTATGTCGGAGAGGCTATTAATTGAATAATTTCGAACTCAGTTCTTCTGCCTTGAAAATATTTTGACTATTTGAAATGTTATATGACAATCAAAGTCTTGGAAGACAACTCTAAAAACTTCCTCCATTTTATGAACTGTTTATGGATGGCTACAGATGATACAAATCGACTCAATGAACCAATTTTCCAAAACGTCAAATATTTCTATAAACAGACCTCCTTCATAGGCAGCGACCCAATCATTCTTCTGTTACATACAAAATAATGTAACGAAATGATGTAACGCCACCCACACACAAACCCCGTTTCTTCTTCTTCCATTAGGGGCACTGCCAGTATTCAATCCCCATGTCGGGACATCAGTATCTCTGAGCCCTTTAACTGTCATCCGCTAATTATACGCTATTTCAGTAGTATCAGTACCCCGCGATCACCATGGGAGGCAGCACGTATTGATCGCTGGAGACAACCTCCTCACGGTCCTTGGGCTAAAACCGGCTCCCTTGGGGACACCTGGACCACTTATCAGGCGAGTCTTAGGTCCCATTGACAGTGCCACATTTGAGGTCCATCGTAAAAAGTTCATCTGCCCCGTCATCTGCCCCTCTCCACGAGTTTTGAAAACAAATTTCAGTATTGTTGATGCTTCTATCCAAGGGGGCATCTTTTGAGGAATTTTTTGAAAAGAAAAAAATATATTTCTGTTTTCTTTTTTTACAAAAAGGCGGGCTTTTATAAAATAAGTTCATAAAAGAAACTTCTGCCAAGCAAATTACATTGATCGACCTATGCGCATTAATCGATATTATTAACGGGAGTGCATACTTACCAATATCATCTGATTCATAGAGATCGACAATCACGTCTTGAAAGGCGCACGATAATTGGTCCAAGAATTGGTTTCGGTCCGATGTGCTCGTAGCAGCTCTGCTAGCTTCGTCTACCAACTTCAGAACAGTAGAAAGATCATCCCGTACTTTGATCTGAAAATCAATAGACATCATTTGGTCCACCCACCAAAGTTGGAGTTCCTGCTGCACTCTACCTTACGTACTTTATCTTCCGAAAACTAAGCTACGCTTTGATGTTGTCGGTTAAGTCTGCGATGTTTTTGATATCCAGATTTTGTCAGGCCTTGTTGGGCCTCATCAGCTAGGCATAATCACTGCCTGAGCAATATAAACTGTTCGGATATTTCATATCAAAGCATAAAAGTAAAGAAAATATTTTGCAGAGAAAAAGTAGAAGATATTCAGAAGAAGAGTATTGGAAGCCTGTTTTATTTATTAAAAGGCACTCACGCTGTCAAAGCAGGTTCTGCCCAATTTTATGTGTTTAAGATTAATAATAAAAAAACAGGAATACTTTGATAAAAATATACTACTTATTCATACTACCCGCAAGTGATAGCCCAGGACAGCTGTTTCGGCCTTGTTGGGCCTCATCAGCTAGGCATAATCACAGCCTGAGCATTATAAAATGTTCGTATATTTAATATCAAAGCATAAAAGAGAGGAACATTTGCAATCGTTGCATAAAAAGAGAGAAAATAGAAGATATTCAGATGAAATGTACTTGGAAGCCTGTTTTTTTATTAAAGGGCCCTCACGCTGTCAAAGCAGGTCCTGGCCAATTCATGTGTTAAAAAATGAATGCTTTGATAAAAATGTACTACTTATTCTATTTTAGCAAAAACATTTTATTAAAAATCACTTTTAATAGGAGAGGCCCCGAACAGATGGCCCTCAATTTCTCAGGAACTATAACAATGAGCGCTCTCAACATTTAAAGGACTGTTATAGATAGCTTCTGAATTATAAATCTCCGGTTTCAGCAAAATAGGACGTTTCGTTTAGATTTTAGAGCCAATTAAGTGATGTTAGTCCAAAATATCGATTTTTTAGGAGGAGCCAAAACTAGATAAATATTTTTCCGGATTAATATTACACAGCTCCCAGTGCACCTGCCAATTCTATCTTTTGTCTGATCGATGGACCGATTTGGCAAATCAGGAAGATTATTATTTTAAAAATCAATACTGGGCCTTAGCTAGTTGCTGCATGACGTCATCAAGTCAAGAGTCATTTGACATTTTCCCTAATTTGCAAACTGCTGAAGGTCCGATTAGCTGAAATTTGGCATAGTTTTGTTCAAAATATTATTGATTATTGATTTTTTAGTCAAAATGACAAAAATGCATCAACAATTGAGCACAGCCCTGCTATTTGTTTCAAATTTGGCATGCAGACGTGAAAACACATCAGAAAATCGGGTTCCTCAGTGATTTGGTTCCCGGGCCACCATAGAAGGGCGGGGCCACACAAATGATGATATTGGTCAACTTAATAGTTTCTAGCACAATACTACTAATTTTGATAACATAGAAATTGGCTGATGAGGCCCAACAGCTGTCCTGGGCTATCACTTGCGAGTAGTATGAATAAGTAGTATATTTTTTTGTTATTGCTCTTAGCACACAAATTGATTCGAATGTGTCCGCCAGGTGCAAGGCCAACGTTAGTGCATCCCAAGACACAGAAGAATCCATAGACATGGCCCTGCCAGAAAATAGCCAAGAGTACCTGTGATAGATGGAGGCATTGACCAGCAGAATGGAATATTTGGCCTGGCGATGAGTTTCGTATCTCCAAGAAGCGGACGGATCATGCCAATGGTGGTGACGAGGGAAGAATCCAACAAGACGATCGGGATTGTCCCGCCACACGAGATAAGCGAAATCTGCCTAGAAATCAACAGGCCATAGACAACATATTCAGTTATTAAAGTATCAGGCCATAGACATCACATTCAGTTATTAAAGTATCAGGCCATAACATCAAATTCAGTTATTAAAGTACCAGGCCATAGACATCACATTCAGTTATTAAAGCAACAGGCCATAGACATCATATTCAGTTATTAAAGTACCAGGCCATAGACATCACATTCAGTTATTAAAGTACCAGGCCATAGACATCATATTCAGTTATTAAAGTAACAGGCCATAGACATCATTATGTCTTACCCAGTGGCTGGTGATTTGAATATCAGAGTCCAAGGTGAACACCGCGGCTGTTTGAATTTCCTCAGTGAAGAAGAACCGAGCATTGGGCGTCTGAAACATTGGTGGGACAAAATAACATGAGCAATTTCATATTGACCTATTTTCATAAACATATACGGGTAGTCATAGCAATGACAGAGACAGCATTTACTAAACGAAGAGAACTTGTAACCAAGAGTCTGAAAGTAGAAATAAAGAAAAAATGGTGAAGACACAAATCTGGAGCATACTTCTCTATGGTTCGGAGACGTGGACACTAATCTGGAGCACACTTCTCTATGGTTCTGGGATGTGGACACTGATCTGGAGCACACTTCTCTATGGTTCTGAGACGTGGACACTAATCTGGAGCACACTTCTCTATGGTTCTGAGACATGGACACTAATCTGGAGCACACTTATCTATGGTTCTGAGACGTGGACACTAATCTGGAGCACACTTCTCTATGGTTCGAAGATGTGGACACTAATCTGGAGCACACTTCTCTATGGTTCTGAGACGTGGACACTAATCTGGAGAAGAGCACCATGTTTCTTGTGATCTGTGTATTTGCTCATCTTCAGACTTCCCTGGTCAACAAATCGCTTCCCGGCAGTCTACGTGTGGCCTTCTACATCTCCTCCGTCAGAGCCAGATTGGACAGAGACACCAGGATGGAGAGCCAGCAGGAGAAGAACTTCACGAGGGACTTCAGAGCTAGGATCGATCCCGGGGAGAACCAGCAGGCCGAGGAAGAACTGAAACGCGTTTTCAAGTGAGTTGGCATCGGACGTTTGGGTCCAGCAAGTCCACTGGGACAGTCGGCTTAATGATTATCGTTTGTCCAATTTTAGGAAATCGAGTTTCTCCAAGTTGACTGTGATTGGGCAGTTCAACTTGGGGTTTATTCTCTGCTCCCTGGGGAGTGACCTGTTCATCGTCGACCAGCATGCCAGTGACGAGAAGTACAACTTTGAACGCCTGGAGGCTGAACTGAAACTTGACCTCCAGCGGCTGGTTTGGTGAGGAGACCGGGTTGGCTTGTTTGGCTTCTGTAGGCGTTACTTTATTGATCGATTTGATACTACTCGTGAGCAGTGGTCAGGTCCTTCAAGAATGATGAAAGCGGTAAACTTTGTCAAAAAGTTGGTGACCTTATAGGCCTCTAAAATTCCACATGCTCCAACTTTTTTCCCAAGTTTTGGTTGCTTTGGCCATAGATATAGAGAATAATCAGGAAAAGTACATTTTGTCCGGACATACGAAACCGTGGCAAGATTTAACTTAACAGGTTTCTAAAAATATTAAAATGAGAAGTTTGAACTATTTTTGTTGTTGTTTAAACTTTTGCGATGATGTTGTGCTTCTCTTCTGACTAACAACCGATGTGTTGAGTGATTATGCAACAATGGACCGTAGCCATGGTGAAGGGCAGTAAGGTGACGGATACACGCTCCGTGGGGCCGGCTGAGCGATTTCACGCCAGAGCAGTGACACTATCCGACCGAATGAAGAGGCATATCGACAGTGGCTGATCGGCCAGGACGGGGAAAGTCACCCACGAAGTCCTCACAGAGAGAGAGAGAGAGAGAGAGAGAGACGTCTGACAGAGGATGTCTGACAGAGCTTCCACTCTTCCCAGTTGCGTTCAGTAGTTTTTGAAAAACCTTAGAGGGGTGGCCACAATAAATCGACGCTTAAATGACATCGTTTTGTGACCAATTGGCCTCTGAGTGTACGAGCAATCCACCTGCCAAATATATCGACTACATTAAAATAATTAGAAAACGTATTTTTAAAGAATTCAGATATATATTTTTTAAATGAGCGCCATTTTGTTATTTGCCACTTTCTATTGGTCAGCCCCAAACCTCTGCATTTGACGTTGGCCCAGGAGCAGACAGTGATGGATCACATGGACGTCTTTCTTAAGAATGGATTTGAGTTCCAGACAATGCAGACCGGTAAGTCTTCCCTCCTGTAACTTGGTTGGCACAGAGGAGATTGAAGAAGGAAGAGCATTATGATGACCTGTTTGCTGACCGATATCTCTGGCTTTTGTTTTCCAGCCCAATTCGGTCAACGTCTCAGTCTGGTGGGTGTCCCGGTCAGTAAATCGCACACTTTCGGCAAGGAAGGTGAGTCAATCGATCGTTCTCGCAATATTTGCAGTCGGGTGGGCTTTTGTTTTACCATTTTTAAGAAGATCTACCAAAGCATCTGCTTCTAGCTGAGAACATAATCCAATAAGGCATCAACTAAATTGTCTTGTTCTAGAAAATAGATCTTTAAGATTCGGTTCATTTGTGTTTGGTTTCATTTTTATAACAGATAGTTGCTGTTGTTGCATTCGAACAATTTCCAAAACCACAGGGTGTCCATAAAGTGAGAAAGTAATGACATAAATTAAAAATCCACCTCATGTCCTTCTTCAGATAGGCATAAAAATCAATTTAAAAATCTATGGAATAAATCTATGAAACGATGTCTGTGCATTTTCAATTAATACCCATCAATAGAAAATGGTGTGCACAGTTGAGCAAGGTGTCTGTGTAGGAGAGAATCCCTTTAGCAGTGGTGGCTATGCTGCGCCTAAACAAGCCCTAAATGATCTCAAGCCCAATGGCCTGTCCCTGCTGATTCCACAATCAAACGCTTAATAGACAAGTTCGACGTGCAGGCTCTGTTAATGATGAAGAACGCTCAGGGAGACCATCTTTAGAAGCCGATGGTGATCAAGTTGCTATGGTTCCAGGTGCATTCATGGAAAGTGCCACACAATGAGTAAGAGAGGTTGCACAGCAAGTTGCCATCCTCTTGAAATTGATTCCTTACAAAAGTGGCCATTCAAAATTTGATGAAACTTGATCACAACGATTGTGAGTGGCCACTCAATGTGAGAGATAACAATCCCTCATTCCTCGAAACATGTTTTTGGTCTGATGAAGCTTGGTTTTGGCTTAATGTTAATTCTCCAAGTAGTCGACACCTCTTGGTCATCCGAGAATCCTCATCAATATGTGGCGAGCCTCCGCGTCCTGAGAAAGTGGGCGTGTGGGCAGCCATATCAGAAGAAAGAATTTTCTTTTGTTCTTTCCAAGATCGTATATCTACTGCAGTCTCCTGTAATTTTGTTGATTCATTTGCACAAAATTAGCTCGTCGTGAATTTGCAACTGCTTGGTTTCAACAGCCCACATCAAACGTCACATTATAGAACACACTCAACAAAACTTTGGTCAACGTACTATTTCCACTACCCTCTCCAGACATAACTCCACCCGATTTTTTCTTGTGAGGATATTTCAAAAATGTTGCTTACATCAACAACTCACAAAAATTGGATGATTTAAAAATCAATTTTCATCACGGCATTGATGATATTAAAGAAGCGCCACTCTCAGAAATGTGCCAAGATCTGCAGTGAAGCGGGCAATGTTGTGCCTATCTGAAGGGGGACAACATTTTCATCATCTTTTATGAACTATTGGGAGGTGTATTGCACAAAACTGAACTTTAGATTTGGAATACATTATACTCCTTATAATTCGTCACTCCGTTTTATTCATCCTGATTTTGATTCCCCAAATTTTTGCCAAACAGTTGCAATATACTATTATTCCTGGTAATTCGTCACCGGTTAATTCGTAATTCGTCTGCTTCAGTGATACTCATAATAGGTCTTACATAATTCAACTATACGAGCGACAGAGTGACTGATTGTCCAATAGGAATGCAGATATTGTTACAATAGGAATGCATGAATCGATACAAAATAAATAAAATAAACTGTCGGATAATTGGTCACTTTTGGATAGGCCCAAGGGGTGACGAATTATCTGTAATTTGTTTTGTAAATAACTTTTGGATTTTTAATTTATTTCATTATCATCACACTTGCGTTACTTTATGGACATCGTGTAGTATCAGGCGCATAAGAATTAGGGCCATTAGCTGCTGCAGAATGTCTACTAAAATAATTTAGTGCTGGACCCCAGGAAACGTCGGGCGGTGAAAAGCTCAGTAAACTACGGGTTAAATATGTTTTTCTATAAAATAATTTCCTACAAAAAGTGTTTGTGTAAATAAATACGTCATAATTTTGTAAAAAAGCCAGTAAATATTGCCTTTTAGGGGGCTAATATACTCACTACCTACAAACTCTTCAGAAGAAGAGATATCTGTCGCTAAAAGGTTGCGTTTCTTTCAGCAACAAAGTGATTTTTCTGATAATTCTATAATTTCAATTCCAATCCCATCTATTTTCCATAATTTGTAGTAACAAATAACTATCTAAATAGTTCACTTAAGAAAACTACACCAATGCTTCAAAACTATAAACTATTAAACTATCATCTACGGAAATCATGTGTAGCTATTTCTGAGCTCGTGGTACTTTCTAGACCTGTACTTATAGGATTTTTTAACCATCAAACACATTTTATGTCGGCATATAGCTAGGCTGACGGATAATTAATCTAATATAATCTTCACAGGAATAAAAAAACTAATATCAATTGTGGCTACATAGATCTACTAATTTGCATTTAACAATGCAGGTTAAATGAAACAAATTGCATATTGTTTTTATAAGAACGATGAAAAGGAACGATCTGACAACTGCGTCAGTGCTGTTATCATTATCTAATAGCATACCTATAGGTAGACATAACAGAATATTTAACCCTATCTATGCATAGACTATTAACCCTATCCATACCGGACTAATTAACGCAATCAGCTACCCAGAAGGGCCCAATTCGTCTCCCACCATTCTCCAAGGGCTATTGAATTTTAACATAAATAAAATACTACAATTTAGAATAATGTCGACAATATTATGATTTAGATATTCTTTTAAATGTTTTTAAATTACAACAAATTTAACACAAATACTTAAGAGTAAATTATTGTTGTTTAAATAATTGTATGAAAAACAAGTTTAACAGTAGTAACAGTGATAGATGATAGCAATAAAAGAATTGTAGAAAAATAGAATAAAATATTAAAAGTTGTTAAACAGAAATTTAGAACAAATCCAATAATATAGGGGCCTAGATCTAGAAATTTTATTTATAACAATTAACAATCAATAATAAAACAGGGGGCCATGGATATGCTTAATTAATAGTTCTGTCTAACAATATCAACTTCAAAAATACCAAATACGACAGCTTACATGCGATAATTGATAACTTCATTTTTCTTCTGGCCAAGAATCAAGTTTAGTGATATTTGTGACTGCAAACAATTAAATTGATAATTTGGTTTCGTTTAGTCCTCCATGTTGCTACCAACAATTTGTGAAAGACCATGACGGCACGGCAATGTGCCTTTTTAATAGGTACCTATCTTCAAACGTCACCATTGTTCTTCTATACAGGCAGGTGACAAGCACACCATTTCAGAAACTGAGTTGTAGCTGATTTGATTAGATAATTTTGATTTGGTCTCAACTAATAACGTAATGAAATTTTTTTTGTGGTGCAAATGCATAGCCAACCCAAAACTGGGGAAATCACTTTCTTCTGAACGTATGCATTTGTACTAAGCCAATATTTTTAAATTTAAAGTAGTAGAAATATATACAGTGGTCCGTTTCTTAATAAAATGTCAAAATAATGCCAATTCCTCATTTTAGTGACGACGCTGCAATTTTAGGACAAAAAAAATCGTTTATTATTTTTCAAATTTACCTAAAATTAAAAACTCTAGATTTATGTAGTGGTTAATATGAAAACCAAAATCCTCTATATTAAAGGAAATGAGTAATTTATTGGGATTCTTTCATAGTTAACATTTTATTATCTATCACATAATATCATGTGTCTACATGTGTCCTTTATCAGAGAGGTGATAGAGAATGGAATATCACTGAATTTAGGGCGATACCTGATATGTGGATTCGAATCTCAATTTCATTTTATTGATTGAATTCTTTTGTAATGATTAAAATTAAATGGAAGAATCCCAATAAATTAATTAATTTTAGATACTTACCTACTGATTTCCTTTAATATAGAGGATTTTGGTTTTCATATTAACCACTACATACATAAATCTAGAGTTTTAATTTTAGGTAAGTTATTTTTTGAAAAATAATAAACGATTTTTTGTCCTAAAGTAGCACCATCGTCACTAAAATGAAGAATTGGCATCATTTTGGGCGACAGAAGCAAAGTTTGTTACAACAAAATGGTTGGTACACTGATGCCAAATTTACCAATAAGCTGTGGCTGTTTAGCGCTTTGTGATAGACCTGACCTAATTGTGGAGTGAGTCTTAACCAAAGACGTTATATAGTTAGTTAGACTAGACGGATTACTTGTTTAAAAATCCGTTATTGTTTACAATTTAGTTTCCCTTTTCTGATTGGCAAAAATTAAAATACTTTACCATTGGGAGTCTCAATAAAAATTATGTATATTTTATGGATTTTTAATATTTTACAGAGTTCTTTAATTATATTTAGTTATTTTAATGAAAAAATAAAGAAAAAGAGCGAAATAATATTAACTTTTTTTCTTAGATTGAGGCTCGAAATGGTGAAAATAAATAGTATTTTTTCATCCATAACTGCATTATATACCATTTATTAAATAATTAGAACTGTTTTCCGTCAAATATTTGAGTAATTTTCATTATTATTTTGTAAATCAACCTCTATCGAGAAATGTTGGCCATCTAGAATACAAAGTACCTCCTTACCTCCAACCAAAGACGTTATAGAGTTAACTAATGAATACCTACAGAATATTATTTGTATAATATCTACAAACTTTTAAGTTTTAATTTACCCTTGAATTTTTTCCATTTCGTAATTAAATAAGAAGCATTTAATCGTCACTGTAGGTATTAGGTAATACAAAACCACTGAATTTTGCCAACCATAAGCAAAATAATTTCAAAGCAGCGATAACAAATTCTGCTTATCCAACTTATGTTTAAATCGCTTACAGCTCTATCTAGCCTCTAAAAAGTATAAGTAAGTATACCTGAAATCTGTGGTTTTACAGAACCCATTTCTGCTACCATAAGAAAATCAATTTGCAAAGATACGTATAATGTTACTAATAATACTGCACTACCATGTTAAAGTCATTACTATTCGTGAATATGTAATACATACTAAGCAAGGGTGTATACCAACTTATTGCACATTACATAATTAAGTTGGATTTCACCTGCAGCCCACAAGGTATTTTTAGCTGTCAATATTTCTTAATTATAACTTAAATTGATTTCTGTTTTCATTTTATACTTTTTCGATATAAACATTATTACAACAAAATTCTATGGAAAAATATTGTATGGCACACATTTTGTAAACTTTGTATTTTAATTATTATTCAAGTTAGTTATTGTTGGTACTTTCATTATTTTGGAGTTTTATTTCATATTAATTGACCCTGACATGAATGAAATGTATTTATTATTTAGACATAATAATAAGTAGAATTAATAATAAGTTTATATCCAGATAAAAGGTTCTTGTACTGGTATTGTGTGATAAATTATCTGAGTCAAGCAGTTCCTGTGTTGTAGTACAGAGAAGTAGTTAACAATCAAGAGTTTATTGCTAGTATAAATTTGTACAGAAAAATCTACGTATTTATACTGTATCTGAAGTGTGTTCACTAAAGTAGATACATTTAAACAATTAATCTTAATAGTTAACATAGAACAACTGTTGTCAACAGAAGTCATTATAATTGACATTATTTACTTTGGTTAAGGTAAATAATGTCCACCCTGATACATGCACTTGTTTCGGTTTCGACATGAAAGATGCCGCATGAATGTAAGTACACTTACTATCCCAATTCCTTCCTCTTTAGACTTTCTGGCGGAATGGTAGTTTCGGTTCTCGTCGAGGCCTTGTTGCCATGGAAGTAGGAGTAGTAACCAGAAGTTGAGGAGAGTCAGTCATCATCGGTAAGGTTTCGCCGTCGGTGTTTTCAGTTGCACGAATAGAACGGAGATCATCCAAGTTTCGTTGTGCAGATGGGTGGAAGTAGAGGTAGGTGAGAATTCCGGAGAATCTACTGTGGGGTCTAGGTCCTCGGCCGGTTGAAGGGGTTCCGTCGGCTCAATCCATAACTCGAAACATCCGATTTCCGAGAGATACCAATATTAGACCATCGCACGGCCTGTTGTCGTTGCCTCGATAGAACGAAACCTCAGTAGTGTCGAACTTGCCGGAAGATCTGAGATAGCATGGCCAGAGTGTGCTTGGTGGTAGAATGTACTGCGTTTCGATATTGCAGTAGGATGTTGTCGACGACACGACCCAATTCTTCGTAAGTAGTCGGTAAGGATGCCTTGATCGCGGTCATCAGTGTTCTAAAGAAATTTTCATCGAGACCATTGGAACAGGGAAGACCATGTGACATCCAATCGACTTAAGCCACTGTTGCAACTTTTCAGCCGAAAAGTGAGTACCATTATCCGTGATCAAAACTTGGGCTATGCCTTCACGGGAAGAGAAGCGTTGAAGCGCCTGTTTGGTAAACTCCGAGGTGGCTTTGGACGCTGCGGAAGACTGACATTTAGAAGATTGCGTTTTTTAGATAATTATGGTGCTATGCCAAATGTCAGTTCAATCGGTGAAATTTCGTTTTAAACTACTAACACATATTCCTCGTTTCTAGTCGGTATCTAGGGTCTATTAAAACGGATTTTTAAAGTCGCTCCATATTCTTAAATAATATTTGTGCCAAATTTCATTGAAATCGATTCAGGGGCCATTATCGTTGATGAAGAAAAAATTAACATTTTTTAAAACTTTAAGCATTATTAACTCAACACTATGAAATTTGAACACTATCAACATTGTAGAGCTCAATCTACTAACCAAATTTGGTAGTTCTTGAGTTTAAATCATAGGAGCTTGGGTGTCTAAGAATCTTAGAATACTCTGGAGCTAACGGCATATTGTCATAGGCTTGGCTAGATAAGTATACTTAGTAACGTAACATTACCAAGCAAATAATTAAGTTTAGTAACTACCCTTGTTGATAAAACCATTTTGTGTAACTAATCTAAATATCGTATACATATTTTTAATATCTTTTTTCAATACTCTTAAAGTAAGCGATTTTATTGAACTTTTTAATTAAGATAGAGAGTTGTAAATATGTCTGTTTAACGAATGTTAGAAATCTAAAACATACTTAAGTACAATAGTTCAATAGTCGGGTCAAATTTAAAGCCGGGAAACTAACAACAACAATATCTAATGATTTTGTTTGCTCGTATTTTAAATTTATTTAGCTGCAATGCTAGTAAAATCCAAAATCAAACAATGTGCAATCTGCAATGCCATTACCGTCATTTGGATGCTACCAAGAAGACCATCTGCATCCACCTGCGGCTTCTATTGAGCCTGGTGGTTGATATAAACCCAATTTTATAGTCGGTGGGACATTTGAGAGTATCCGTATTGACAAATACATTTTTGACCTTGTCATTCATATTGCAAGTAGGCAGCTCTTTGAAGAGAAGAATTTTGGATCATTTATAAAGATTACATTCCGAGTTATCCGCTTCAAATTGGTAATTTAGGTGTGTGTAATAAAAGGAAACTTTTACACTTAAAAGAGTAATAAAATTTTATTTTGTTTGTATTCCGAACAATACAAAATGGTTCTAATAGCTGAAATCAAAAATCTTTATAATTCGCTAGAGGCGGTGAGAACCAATTACATTTCTTAATTTTTTTCACCACCACGCAGTGTGGAAAATTTTAAAATGACTAAACCTTTTCAGTCTGATTAAAATTTCGTTTACAATCAATTTTGTAGCTACTAAATCTAAATACAATTTTAAAATGATAGATAATGCTAATAATGATTTCTTTATGCTTAAGATAAAAGAAGCCATTCACATAAAATCATATAAACCAAAATTAATTCACAACCTTTTAACTCTGGTTCTTACTTCTCTCTTAAAATCTTCTAATCACTTAATTATTTAGTTTTTATATATTTTTGTATATCAAACTATATTGTTTTAATGTACCAATTTATAATTTTTTGTAAACATTTAAATATCAGTTTCACTATTGCTGAATAAGATTATTTGACATATGTATAGAATTTTAAAAAAATAGTCATTAAGTAGAAATATGCGTTGCTTGTTGTAGCTACATAACAAAATCATGTTTTTGAATTTTGGAGGCATAGAATTGATACTTTATGTATTATTGAAAATAATTTTATTAAATTTTTCTTAGTTTCCAATCATAACAAATTCAATGCCGTCAGCAGATTCAGCAACGAATCAAAGACATTATTTATTTATTTTCATTTTAGTTTACAATTTTTGATGGAAAATGTTTTTGTTAGAATTAAATTAATTTTTGATAATAAAAAATCACTACAAATTTATTATTTCCTCAAACTTTTTGGGAAATTGGTGGAAACTAAATCATGAATTCCCTAACATTTTGAGTAGGACTTATAATGAAAAATCTTCAAAACAGTTAGTTGTCTACAATTTAGTTGTATTGAAACAATCGTAATTGATAAAAGTCGTAAAGAAAATGTCGTACTAAATAATAAGTCGTATAGAAAGTGTCGTACTAAATAATAAGTCGTATAGAAAATGTATTTTCGAATATACGTAAACGACGTGCAGATGCTATTTCAATTTATATAGGTAGTTGATTAGTTTTATATTTTAATTGAATAGTAGAGTTACAAGTATCGATTTATTTTTACAATTTAGCCATTTATCATGATTGCTACAATAAATATAGTTTTGAAATATCCCGTTTATTTGTGATAAAGATTATAGGTTGTCTCAGTAAAATGGGCATTTTTCACACATTGAAAGAGCCATATTTGTTTATGAGTATAATAAAAACAGATATACTTTGATAAAAATATACTACTTATTTATATTACTTGCAAAGGATAGCCCAGGACAGCTGTTTCGACCTTGTTAGGCCTCATCAGCTGGGCATAATCATTGACTGAGTAATATATAACATGTTCGTATACTTAATATCAAAGCATAAAAGTAAAGAAAATTTGCAAATTTTGAAAAAAAAGAAAAATTGGAAGATTTTCAGAAGAAAAATATTGGAAGCCTTTTTTTACTTTCACCTGTTAATCCCAGACCACGATACTTTTACATGCTTCCTAAAATTCACAAACCCGCTTCAAAGTGGACCACCTGGTTGTCTTATCATTTCGAATTGCATTAGCTAAAGTTACATGTCAAAAATATATCGATAATTTTCTTCAACCTCTGGTTAAAAATATCCCTATCCTTGCTTTTATCCGTGACTCCGATAACTTCCAAATAATTTTGAGTGACTTAAAAGTCCCACATAATTCTTTTCTTTTTTCGCTAGATGTCAGTTCTCTTTACACTAAGAGGACATAGAAGCAGTTAAGACCATGTTTTCTCTTTATCCACATCAAACGACAATTAGAATTCTGTACCTTGTCTCTCTTAATTTAAATAATAATAACTTAGTTTAACAATAACAAATGGTATCTTCATATTATAGGAACTGCCATGGGCAAGTCCTTTGCTCCAGTTTTTGCTAATATTTTCATGCATTTCTGGGAAGTCAAGGCTATTAACACTTTGACAGCCCTAACCACCAATTTTTTTTATATTTGTTTAATTAATACTCAAGAAGCTAATAAAGCGAAACCTTTATTTAATTTTTTCATTATAAGTTGAATTTTGTATTCTTATTTTTATCTATTGTTCTTAGACTTATGGTAAATAAAATTTAAAAAAATGCTTCACTTAGTTACGAAATGGAGAGGGTATGGAGAAGGCAATCATGTGAGGACGAGTTGAGGGCAAATGAAAGCGGAATAATGTGATTAACAAAAGCAATAACACAGATTTATCATGAGATGGAATATCTTCGACAAACTAAATTGCCATCATTAAGAGGAACATATCCGACATTCTAAGAAAGAAATGAGAGATTTAAGAATTATTTCAAACTATCCTTCAAATGAAAAATACTGCTCATAAAGTAGGTAGTTACTGAAAACACAAGATTTTATTTACAACATTTTTTCAAAATACTGTAAAATGAGATCCGTTCCAGGGAACGCAGTCCACAGGTTTGTGGTAACGGTTTCACGAAATCCCAGTTTCAGATAGAATTTTATTGCAGCTATCTGGACTGTGCCCGTAGAAAGAACCATTCGTTGGTAACCAAGTTCTTTGGCTCGATCGAAGATGCGTTGCATGAGGAGATTGGCAACACCAGTGCCCCGACATTCAGGATTCAACCAAACTCGCTTCACCTCGCACGTTTTCACAGCAGCAGTATTTGTCGATGACGCGATATCACCCGGATATCTCTCAGCACCAATGTCGTAGGTGCCACCCGATACCTGGCCTGTTGGTCCAGAACTCTTCGAAGTATGCACAAATAAAGTAGCCAAATGACCACTCCAAGGGCAAAGATCGCTTAAAATAAGCACAGATAAAAGAGAAATGATAGCAGGCCGTTGTGGAAAAGATAAACAATACAAGCCATTGCAACAAAGGTGGACAGACATGCAATATGAAATTGATGGGACTGAAAACTTCTTTCAATAAAAGCTCTGTGCCTAATGGTAGCTCTTGTGCCAAAATAGGCGCCCAACCGTGCCACTCTCTTCGGGCGTCATTTCTGTAATGACCATTGATCCACTCTGTGGCTCTGTGCTCGCCATACTATCACCAATAAAAAACCAACATGGTTGATTAACATCTACTTTCAAATAGGTATAGTTGATTTGATTAATGCACTTTGAACTTTCAAAACTTGAATTATTGAATGACATCAAAACAGTCATTTGATTTGTATACTTTGAAATCATTATCGGTGTCATTTGTATTGATATGTCATTTAATGCAATTAAAATCTGTATCAAAACAAATTATACCTACGCTTGGCATAAAACAAAAAGGGCAATAGTTTTTTATGATATTTTGATTAACAGCAGCATCAACCAACTGCGGTTAGATGGTTTCTTTGACCAAAGTTAGTTTTTCTAAATATACTTATTAATTACTTAGTAGAGTTAGACAAATTTGCCTCAAAAGAAGCTGAGACAGAAATACGGGATACGAAATGGATACGAAATGGATGTGATTATATTCAATATTGATTTGATTAAACCACAAATAAGTCATCAAAGTTGAGAATGAAAATTGTCAAAGACGAAACGACGTGCTTTTACCGTATGCATCGGTTTCCTCATACGACAGCTGTTTCCACATTATATTCCTCATTACGCTTTTATGTACATCTTAAATGCCAAAGAATAGGTAAGAAATGTAGACAATTTTGCTTTTCCTCAAAGTATTGGAGGTAGCAAAAATATTCCCAGGAAAGTAACAATTTGACAAACACACATGGGTCAGTACTGGTTGTGTATACTTTTTATTTTTATAATTGTCCACTTTTTGTTAGAATATTTTGATGCGTATTATTTCATAATTCTATATGGATGAGAAAATATGATGAGTTAAGGATCTTACAGCATTAGAACTGATCTAAAGTTGTAGCATTTTTAATAGAATATGGTGTCACGGTGATGACAAACATTCTCGAGCCATCATTGAAAAACGTTGTTGATTATAAATGATGGTATTGTTCCAGAGACACACAATTTTATGCATTGTCTCACACATTGTTTCATAAAACAATTATATAATTTATACAAAATATTATTTTATTTTTGCTTTTAAAGCCCTGAAAATGCCGCGACATTCTATACATTTATTATGACAAGGCTTCATGAATAATTGACCTCATAAATCGTTAGCCGGTTGTCTTGGGAAAAATAGTTTTTATATGACAGGTCTTTTACTAAAACAAATTCTAAATATTCACTTTTATTTAGTACACAAGTACTTGGGAAACATTCGTTGACAATATATATGGGGGTCGCTCTAGGGGCCGATGACGTCATTTGGTCCAAATATTAAAGTGTGGCCAATTGACACCAAATTTGGTGTGTAGGTCCACTAGGCGCTGAGTAGTACAAGTTTAAAAATAGTTTTCGAAAACTGATTGATTTTCATTTTTTTGGGGGCAAAATATCAATAATCAACATTTATGGAATTGTGCTACTGAACATCATTTATTTGATCATTTCACCATTTTTCAACTGTTGCTAGAACATGAAGATTGCTTTAATAGCAAAAGTAATTTCTATAAATTATTAGGTACAAAAAGAAAAGATACATTATGGTGGTGAATCGCGATAAACTATTTAGTAATTTAGGTGTGTATAATAATAGGAAACGTAAATTTTATTTTGTTTGAATTACTAAAAAGTAGCTAGATATATACTTTATATTCCGAACTATACAAAATGGTTCTAATCCTTTAAATCTAAAATCCTTATAATTCGCTAGAGGTGAGAACCAATTGCACTTCTTGTTTTTATCACTATCACGCAGTGTAGAAACTTTTATAATGACCAAACCGTTTCAGTCTGATTAAAATTTTGTTTCCAAAATATGTAAATTATAAAACTTTATAAAATCTAACCAAAATTTATTTCCAACATGCATTAAAATAAACTGTTTTATATTTTAAAATATTATCTGGCACACATTTTGTAAGATTATGAATAACAATAGAATTAAGTTATGCATTCATTCTAAATACATTCGCTGTTCTTTTCCGATCTCATTTTTGTAGGCATAGTTTTAAAATCCATTGTCTATAAATTATGTAGAGATAAAAAATAATTTGTTAAGATAAATAAAGATAATTATGATGCATACTATTTCATCGGTAGTCTAAAATTTTACACGTTTAATTCCAATTATTTAGATATTTGTAAAGAGTAATAATAAAAAACAGGAATATTTGACAGAAATATACTACTTATTTATATTACTCGCAATTGATATTGCAGGACAGCTGTTTCGGTCTTCTTGGGCCTCATCAGCCAGGCATAATCACAGCCTGAGAAATTTAAAATTTTTGACTAATCGCCACGTAAAACGATGACGCAATTTCCGTCTTCAATTATCTGCACAACTTCAAGCAGCTCTCATTGTACAAAGAACAGGACCGTCACCAGGTGTTCAAAGTGTTCAAAGTGTTCAAAGTGTTCAAAGTGACAGCTCCCAGTCTGTGGACAGTGCACAGCATATATATCTACTGTTTGTGCGCAACGTTAGTGACAAGTAGTTTTATGACATTCTATCTACTTATTGACATACCTAATTGAACAATCTCATATTCTGAGCTGTATTTGTATTCAAGTAGGCACTTATTCATACATTTTTCGTATATTTATGTATGTTTCTTCTTTGTCATACGTATTACGCTCAATTCTTGAATATTTGAATACTTATTTGATAGATTACAAATGTGTGTATTTCTTTAAAAATATGTTTTTATACTATAGTGTTCCATTAGCAATAATGTATCTTCAAAGTTATAGATATATATAATGATTACTGGTGGTAATAGATTGAGTTACTGGCAGAAATTAGACCAGGGCTTGAAGCCAATATTGCTTTAATCAGTTCAATATCTCAGATTTATATTCTAACAACTTGCTATCATTTGTATGGAAAGCTTCTGTTAGACATTGGAGATGCATACAGTTGTTCTAAGAGAGAGAGAGAGAGAGAGAGAGGGTGTGTGAGATCGCGCTACTGGAAGCTATTTTACCAAGTGATGGCGTTTAATACTAAAAAAACATCTTCGCAGTTCGACAAATTAATGAATCAATGATATTGATCGAAGAACCATTTAATTTTGTAAGAAGACGAAGCATTTATTCCATCTTTTTTAAATTTGCTAAATTTTATTAAAATCGTAATATATTTTGATTTTCTTTAAATAATATAAGCCTTTGAACAGTTTGGTAATGGGCGTGACTATTATTTACAGATGTTCGTTGTATGTCACAAGGGGAATCATTTTAAAAGCTTGAAGCTCATTAGTTTCTATGGAGATAGGTTTCACACAAAACCTTGAGTTGAAAGTTCCGTGTTAAGTGTTTCTTAAGTATTTGTAGAAAATAATAGTTCAGCTGTTTCCATTTTGGTTTCAAAATTGCAAATTATTTTCAGATAAATATTGTAATTCGAACGATATCTAGAATGACATACAAAATTGAAAGACAAATAATTAAAATCTGTCAAGCCTTCGACAGTACTAACATCATAGAAATGAATATAATCCAACTAAAAGATGTGCAAAATATATGGTTTCAACATACAAACAGCATCTTTTCAATATTAAATTAAAACTACGTAATCATGTGCATCTTGCTCTCCACCAAACTGAAGCATGATCGTTTTTTTAATTTTTGTATAACTCGTTAAGAGCCGGACGTTTACTGGATATTCTTTGATTGTGTTTTTGAACAGAACACCATTGATATATTGGTTGGTATATTTGGATTCTTTGATATAGGCCATTGCTCTCGACATCATTACCTGATACAATTGTATTGAATTGAGAGTTTATATGTGATGTTTGCCTATCACTCTTCTTCTGACTTATGAGAAGTCGTAAATTATGTATTGAATTTCAGGAAAATATTGTAGGTATTATTCTTTGAAAGCACATGGATTGAAACTATAATGTATTCTTAAATGTCACAATCTTTGCTTACTTTCATTAAAATATTCCTTTACATTGTATTCCTTAAAAATATATTTGCCTCTTAACTGTCATTAAACTTTTTTGAATTAATGGATTTAATTTTAAATTTACTCTTCAAAATTCAGATAGAAAAAAATCAAAGAAATATGCTATTCATGGTTTGCGTTTATTTTAAATTTTCTTTTTCGTATAGCTTTTATTGGCTGTGTTTTTCTCTCGACAGTATCTGCCCCTCACTTTAACGGCTGAAGTGCGTCTAATACATCCGACCACTGGGGAAGAACAGTACATGGCTCGACGTGACAAACTGGTATTCAAGAAGATTGGCACCGGGAAGATCTTGGCCGATGTTATCCTGGTTAAGTTGGATCAACTCAATCCATCAATATTCATTTTCCGCTTTGTTCCAACCTATGTAATTTAATGAGGCAAATTATCTCCACTTATCAAAAACTGTTAGAAAGACGATATTATCTTTAGCAAACCATAAATTTATAGTGCCATTTGAACTGCAGTCTGAATACTGAAACTGAAATCCCATGAGCTTTTGTATGCATAGCTACAAGTCCACATATATTACTTACCAAAAGTTATGTATTTTAAATTGGTGAAAATCTGTAGACATACACAGAAGTCTGAGTTACGATTTAGTTTTAAAAGCCATCGTACCTAATGATGGTACTGAATTTCTAGCTTTGTCAAAAAATAATTTGAGATCTCTTTTACATGTTTATGTATTTGTCAAAGTGCTTTCTGTTGGTAAAATATTATTTACTCCATTATTTACTATTGAAAATTGATAGCATTTATAATAATAAACTTAATATTTAGCGAATTCACTTTTATCTAACTATTTGGAGATTGTCTTATGGGTTAACAATCAACAAAAGTCATTTTAACTTATTCCCCATCTAATTTTCTAACTATTACCTACTTATGCTGTCAGTTAGATATTATTATTTATTCAATGTTTAAAATTTGAAACTTATTTTTTCATTTATAAAATCAAAAATAAATTTGTTTATTTAAGCAAATGTCTAAATATTTTTTCAAACTTGCTAATATCTATTATTTATTGTACAAATTGCTTGAAAACTAGCTCTGGTACATCCCAGCAAAAATGTTACGTTTCAGAAACGTTTCATTGGATTCTGATGCGAAACGTTTCAGGTACGTTTCAAAACTGATCGATATTGGTTTTAATATACGTTTCGAAAAAGTGGCCATTTATACATACGTATGTAAATATAACAAAGTGAAATGTATCTGAAACATTTTTGCAGGGATGTAGCTTACTTGGCTAAAATTTGATTTTTTTCAGCATTCTGTTACTTAGCTACAACTTCAATGTTAGAATTCTATTTCAGCTACCTATCCTTCACCTTGTCAATTTTTCAACAAAAATGGCAATAACTTAAAATATCTCTCAAATCTATGTATATGCGTAGTTATATCGATATACTATTATGTAGGTACTTGTCTACTAAATTTCAGTTCAATCGGCCAATATGAGTTTATGGAGTGTTTTAACTGTGGTAGCCAGGATTTTATCAAAATTGGAAGTTGAGCATTTGTTTATTTTGTTGGTGTTCTTAATGTGCAAGTTCAGAGGACCGTACCTTCAAATCTTTGAAAGATCCTGGAAGTGCCTTCTAGGAACTTCGAAGGTATCAAGGAAATTAGAAGGAAAAATCATCCAGAAAATTAAGGAATTTCTTTCCAAGATCTTGGAAGGATCTTCCAAGAAAGCATGACAACTATTGCTTTGACTCCCTTTCAAAACTTGGAAGGAAAAAAACAAAATACTTTCAAGACATTGCAAAAATTTGAAGGAAATAAAGGCAATCAAGGTACCTTCCAGAAAATGAAAGTTTTGAAACAGGGAAACGTTACACAAAATGAAGAAAGTTGAAAACAAAATTTTATTAGTTAAGCAAATTTGGATTATTCTGGAACAATGTGTTGTTTACAATTTCTAAATTGCATATCACGGCTAAGTAGATGTGATAAGCGTGATGGACCACTATGTTTTAAGGTTAGTTCACATTTAATATTGTACAGAAGAATGCTGAAATATTTGGATGGATAATTGGATAATAGTTCACTATTCATTCGATTCTACTATTATTTAGATTACATGGATCTCCGTCTTCTGAGCTCAAAAATATGAAACGTTTCCATCTAAAACTTAAAATAAATGTTTTTTTTTATTAAACAAACGCAGTGGGCCTACTAATTGACGTAACTTAATATTTTTATCAGTCTTTAAAAAGGTCAGGAAAGAGTTTCTGAGCAATATGAATTTTAAGCCATGCTGAAAACGGAACATTTCAAAAATCCTAAAAAAACGGTTGGTTTAAATAAATTTTGAATGAAATGGTGGAAGTCTTGTAGAAATTGAAAAACTTTTAAATTCTAAAAAAACATTTTATATATGTAGCTTTACTTATATCGTGGACATATTTTATAGGTACCCAATGCAATTCTTCTTATTTTTACCTATATTTGATTCCTCTATATTTTTTATGCTTCCTTATTGGAAGCTATAGTTTATTTATTATTCTAAATTAGAATGTAATTGCAGCACGATAATTCATGTGTGTGTGTGTCTACCTCAATAGGTACCTATAACATGGAATTATATACGATAGTGGCGAAAATTTAGTTGTGGTATTGGTTTATTTGTCTATAATATTGCTATAGTATATCTTGTAAGGTGACTTCACTGTATAGTCTGCTTTGGAATCATGAACTTTTCACTATAACAAGAGCATTGAGACCCAACAAAATTAATTGCTTATCTCCTCGGTCTCTAATATAGAAAAATTCAAATTTTCCTTCTTTCTGAATTCCTTCGGTAGAGCGATAGGATATTACAACAATATAGGTATTATTAAGTGAGTCTTTATATCATATGTAGATTAAAATAGATTTTGCATAGAGTAATGAGATTTTGGTTTGTTAATCTTTCTATAAAGCTATTAAACCGAACCTATTTTGTTAGGTAATGTAAGTTTCACTAATGTAAGTATCACTAACCTGACCAAAATAATCTGATTAGAATTTCAGTTTATTTTACAGTTTAATTCAGAATTTTAACCTACAATTGTCAAAATTGTCAAAGCATAGTTTCTAATTAGCCACTCGACAGAATGGTATTTAAACAAGACTTTTTAGTTCTATAAGTAGTAAAGAGGGGTAAATCACCTTGTACCTACGCCTAAAGGTTATCTGAGCTGATAACGATCATACGAGAAGTTTTATGTTTTAGAATCAATTTTTAGTTTCGTCACCAAGAAACTGTTTCATGGCACAGTATCGTTGAAAATAAATATTTTTGTGTGGTTAGTAATATTTTGCGATTTTTTAATTCTAGAATTACCGTAATATGAACGTTGACGGTAAGAAACAAGAAAATTATGAAACAACCATCCCACTGCAAAAAATAGAAATGCTTTCACCCGACAATGAAGAAGAAACTAATCATCCAGAAATAGAGCTGCTAGATAATTATGATCTAAACGAGCCTCAGCTCTACACAGAAAGTGACTTTGAAAATCTGTCTGATGACTATGATGATGTGGAATCGATGAACTGCTGTCAGAACAAACTTCTACAAATCTATGCTGTGTTTATTAAGTTCGCAAAGCAGAACCAAAAATATCTTCGGTTTAGCTTTATTGTTGCATTTGTGGCGCTCTACAGTGCCTACCTAGTCTGGTCGATATATTGCCGCCGGTTGGCTACAGAGGACGATATTCGACTCATCTGGATGACGGCATTGATCGTATTGTATATTGTAGCTCATTTTATTTACCAGAGTTGTAAGTTCAGTTTGAAGAAAATATGGATTAAAGTTGAAACTAACATATTTCATCGAAGCATTTTCAGATGGTAAGAATGTTTTTGCTCCCTAAACAACAGGCATAGTAATGACCCTATGATCACATCAATCAATTTCGGTCAAAATTTCTCTACTCAGTTTTGAGATATTTATTGATTTTTGTGGCTCAATGACACCATGAAGAATCCCCATTGAATTTTTGTTTATAATATTACTCCAAAAGTACTAAATGACCTATGCAGAAACTAACTACATATAAACTGTTTTAAATCATTTAGTGAAGAATTCACTTTGCTTTCCTTTGTGGTTAAAGGTTCTAAGTTTTTCTGAATGTTTGTTAAGCTCTGTCAACAGCAGTGTATTGATTTTATTACCATTTCGCCGAAGCGTTTTTCTCTGATGTTCGCGCAATTGATATTCCTCGTGGTAATTCTTGGTTAATTTTTTGTGAAGTTAGTTGTCTTTCCTCCTTATGAGATCTCTCTTTGCGCTTTATGTATCTTTTTTTCTCGTTTTCGTTGGATCCACCTAACCGTTCTAAGGTGTGGTCTTGAATTGGATTCTATGTCGCGTATCAGCTTTCTTTGAACCACCATGCGTCCTTGTCTGGTGTTACCCATTGATCTTTTGGCCATCATTGAGTTATCCACAAGAATTATGAAATCCTAGGGCCATCCCCCATTTTACCTACCTCATATAAAAAAGGATTGTTTACTTATGTAGATTATTTACTAAGGAGGTTAAACTGGTTTATCTTTTTGACTTTCAAACAATTCAAAACCCTAGAATAGTCAATCCCATTTTGTTACCTTATGGATTGACTATTGCAAATACGTTCCACCATGGGCTCAATAGTTTTCGAATTTTCAGTGCTTGTTTGTCTTTTTTTTAAATTACTTTACAATTTAAAAATTGATATCTTACTTAGCAACATATTTATTTTTTTAATGCGTCACCTTTTCATGATTATAAATAACAAAAAGAATCTTTGATACAAGTTTTTTTTAATATACATGTATAGTAAAATATTTAGTTCATATAATTAATTTACAAGTTGGGTGAATAAAATATCACACTCATTTGAATGTATCAAAATGTCACGTATGCCTGACAAATTACAATTTCTTACTATTATGAACAAGTTATTAACAGGACATCATTGTGTACCTACATGTTATCTTAATAATTGATGATTGCATGTTTGTTTTATGCATGTAGATACCTAGTTTTACTAATAGACCAAGTTAATAGCTCGTCAAATATTAACATTGATGCTATATTACAAATGTGTGTTTCAGACCCATATTTTAGTATGGCACGTGGTATCTATTGGTTAAATTTTATATGAAAAGTGACAAAGTTAGGATCTTAAGAACATGTTTTATTATTTTAAAGGTGGCCAACTAGGTCACGAAGTGGCTTTGGCTAGCCTTTTCTTTTTTTAATAAAAAAAAATTATTATTATATTAAATGATCATTTTGATAGTTTTACTGTTTTAAATTTGGAATTGTACTGAAATGCTGTGTACTCCAAAAATCACTAATGCCAAAGCTAAATCCAATCGGTTCAACCTCATTCGACCCAATCTCACTGATGTTTCAATAGTGGGAGTATATACTTCCCAGGTATACTGAATTTCCGGGCGGCCAATAGACGGATCTTCGCTCTGCTACGGACCTGTGCCATAAATAGCGATAATAGGATTGAAAGAGAGAGAGTCATTATAATTATAAATTAAGAAAATTAAACCATTTTAATTTTAAAGTAGGTACATGTTATATGGATCCAGACAATTATTATAGAATTTTTTAAGTTGGTCTTACAATGGTTGCTATCTATATAAGTGTAAATGTTGGGTTGTATAATGGAACAAAGTTGTATGGGGTTAATACACAAAATTACAAATTTTCTACATTTTTAGGTTGATGATAGCTTTGTGTGTCGGTCTTCTGTTGTATTTTCTTATCTTTGAAATCAGTCTGAAGGAGCCCTACAATCTCGTTTCAATTGCCGGCATTTTATGTTTAGTATTAATAGGATATATCTGTTCTTTTAAATCGCGAAAGGTAAGTTAGTCTGATATATAGCAAATTGAAACTTGTCTTTTCATCTCATGTTTGAAGAGAATCAAAATAATAATATTTTATCCAATTATTCAGGGCACCTCTTTTTTTAAATAAACAAAAGACCCTATTTAAGTTTACATATCTTTATTATGGCCAGAACATAAGAACTCTAAATATGTAGTATTTATTGTTGTATGTTGCGATTAGATTTTAAAGTTTCACTTGATCATATTTTAGAGTAGATAAAAAAATTGTTACAATCCCGGTTACAGTTGACCTTTTGAAATTATTATATGTATTTTTGTTATAAACTTTTCCTGAAACAGGTAAAATGGCGTCCAGTAATTGGAGGTTTGCTACTGCAGTTCCTCTTTGCTCTTGCTATTCTACGTACTGATGCAGGAAGAGCTACCTTCCTGTTCTTTGGCAAACGTGTCACCGAGTTTTTAGCTCATACTGATGAAGGCTCACGATTTGTGTTCGGAGATAAATATGAAGACCATGCAATTGTTTTCAAAGTAGGTAATACATATCGAAATAGTTTGCCTGATGAAATGTAAACTACCTACTATAATTTGTTTTATATACTCTCCCACTTGCATGCAATTGACAATTGAAATGAGCATGTGCCTCAAAAGTTTATAATCTGTAAAGCTTTAAGAACATGAGGTCGTCAAAGTAAAAGTTAATTTTGTTTTAATTTTTATTTCAGGTATTTCCTGTGATTGTTTTCTTTAGTACTGTTACGTCGATCTTATTCCACTGGGGCGTTCTTCAGTACATGATTAAAAATGTGGCTTGGGTCATGCAGATAGTTCTGAACACTACAGCTGGAGAAAGTTTTAGTGTTGCTGCTAATATTTTTGTCGGCTGTGTAAGTGAACATTCAACTATGGTTGGTGAAGTAAGCTTTAGAGTGTCATTCTTATAGGGAAATAGTTTTTAGCAGGATCCACTGGAAATGATTTATTTATTTATAGATAACATATTCAAGGATGAGATTTTTTCGAGGATTCAAGGAGGAAAAGTACAATTTTTTCTAATTAATTCAAATATGTAATAAAAAATAAATGGGGGGGGGTATAAATTGCTTGTATATCAATTCTAGACTTGAATCAATTTTTCAGAAGTTTTTTTGAAAATTCAGTAATTATCGTCAATTAGAAGATGGATATTACACTTAGATTCTTTTTTAACAATATAATATCTAATCTGTTCATTGTCAGAATTTCTCATGAAGTATTTCCTAGATGTTTAGGGATGCCAATTTTCCTGGGTGTTTTTAGGCTAGAGGGTCATTTTTGTAACTAGCAAAAATACATCATAAAAAGGGGGTTACCTCCAACCACTCAACTCATTTGAGATAAGCCATATCGTGTTCAACTTCTTGAAATGTCAAAGTATATCTTGCTTTGTTCAGTGAATTCTGGTAGATTTTGATGGACTATTTCGGCCACATCGAGTTTTATCCAATTTGAAACGATGTGTGATGATGGGGACAGTGTACAGAAGCATGGAATCTAGTAAAGCGAGGTGATCTACAGATGTCTCTGTTTTGTTTATGCTAAACTCTGTCTTACTGATTTATCAATCCAATGTAAATCACTTTAGCATCTCCACATGTCCTAGTGCATAAATATCTATCAAATACTTGACAATTTGCCATCCCGTTTCTTATTCAAATGTTACCCTGTTAACCACAATGTGTTGTCGTCTTGTTACATTAAATATGTTCTTTTAAAAAATGACTACTGTTTTAACTGGCGTTGTTTCGTTAATTTCATATTTACAGTAATCTGTTATGCGTTTCATTGGTGATTTTAGTCATGTTATTTTCCAGGTGGCTTCAACTCCATAAAACAGCTATCGATTGCCATTCTACTTCTACTGAAGCAGTATGTCCTCATGTTTGAGAAAAGGTCAATAATGATCCATAAATTGCATGATGAGCAGGTTCGGCTTTTACAACAATATTTTTCTTGCTTCCTCAAGCCCGAAATTCCTCCCAATGGCAGTAAGTCACTCACATTGGAGAAAAATTGAACAACAATGTATGGTTCATTGGATCTTCTAACAGACAACTTTTGAATTCTAGTTTAGAATTTGAAAAGAAAGTTGAAAAAGCCATTTCTTTATATGCCATGTATCTTCAGAAAAAGATGCCATTGAACAATGCCACCCTCAATTGTATTTCTGCGATTAATCCAAATGCCCGAGGTAATAGTTTAACTCAATGGTACATACTCAAGATGGCTGACATTTTGCCCATAGTAATTTCTGCAAATGAGAAAGATTCACTTGACTTAGAAGTGCGTCAATATCATATCAAACAAATTCCGCCGTATGAACCCTTACAACAAGGTATTGAAATCTGCTGGTATTATTTATCTGGCCAATTTCCTCTTCTTACTAAGGTATACAATGCTTTCCCTTCATGTTTTCATGGGCCCCAAGTCGAGTCCGCGTTCTCAAGCAAATTGCTAGCGTGCAGGCGATCCATACTGTCCGATACCATTTAAAGTCAATAGCTGATGTTTGGATTGTGCTTGACGTAAAAAAGAAGCGTTTGAAATAACATCAACACCTATCTCAAAAGCATCTTCGAGTCAAGAATGTTTCCCATTGGTTCGATCTGTAAAGAAAAAAGCACAGAGAAAGACTGGAAGACGAAACCTCGACGTTTGGATTCTCCACATATCTCTCTGCGCTATCATCGCTTTCTCTATACACGTGAGACTATATATCATTATTCAATTTACATTTTATGGAATGACATCTGACTTCCTAAGACATGTCATTATGATTTTTTTAGTAATGTTGTTAACTTTGTTTCTGTTTGTGAATTGCCATCTGATTTAATTATCCATTGTACACCATTTGTATACCCACACTGTAATTAGTTTAGACTAAAATGAAGACATTTGGATTTTCTATCTGGTAGCATTATAAGTCAATTCATTTTAAATCTTTTAAAAAAATTCACCCCCTCCTCCAAACAATCACATCTTTCGGCTTTTTAAAAAAAATCAATTGTCATCTCTGATTCATTGGGAAACATAAATCAAGTACAGGATCAGTTGGCTTATGTTCTTAAAACCTGTCCAAAAATCAGTGTATACTCATTGGCGCATGGATCCCTTTGTTCAAGTTTCTTTTTTAACATAAACAATTGTAACCACAGAAGCTTGTGAATATTTTTTGTACACTTTTGTGATCTTCTACAATCATTTTTTTTAAATATATGTAGTAAACTTTTAGAAAATTTACTTACCAAAGGCTATGTTTCACATTTTATTTGAATATTGTGTAGATATGGGATAGTTGTGGGAACAGGCCTGTTCACTTAATTTAATTTCTTTTACTACTGTTAGTAGTTGATCTAATAAATAGGTTGCTAAAAACAGTTGGTACTGT
>JAUYWI010052535.1:0-17758 GCA_034780595.1 Parotoplana pacifica
CCATACATGACCACATGACACTCTTAAATACACAAACACTCGCCCAATTACACAAATCAAACCATCCTAATAAACATTATCTTACAACATCTCAATACACACACCCTAAACGCAAACTTAAACAGAATATCATAACCAAGTATAAGCAGCTACTTCCACCAAAAACATCACTTGACCTAGATGATAATACATACAAATATACAATAAAAACAATTCATACAAACCTAGTTTCCGATACAATTCAGCATCTTATCCATAATCCAATTCTGAACACTCCTCCTCCTAGCATTAGTAAACAAGAACAAGACATCTTGAGACAACACAGAACCACACTTGCACAGCTACGCTGCGACTCTTGTCATTTACTCAACCAATTCCAAAACAAAATAAATCCCCAATATAGCTAACATATTATCCATCATGCAAACAATCACCCCACAACACATTACACATATTTAACTGTCCACATCATCCTACACACTTGAACGTCTCTGACTTATGGTTAAATCCATCAGAGGTAATCAAATTCATAACCCACACTGGGAGGACTACATTTTTTACAAAGGGTAGGGGCTACAACAACAACAAACATATCCAATAGAATCTAAAATTTGAGATGTCCCTGAATGAAATATAGACCAAGAAACCAACCTGACTGTTGTTTTGGATGAAAATCCCTTAACATTGCCACAAGTGAATTTGGAACAGCTGAACAAGTGAGGCAGAAACACGGTCAGCGTTAGAAAGAGCACCAGAATCAGACACGGTTCGGCCATACGACACAGTTTCACAAAAACATTTTTGGCCGAATAACGCTTCTGTAACTTCTTAAACAGTCGTCCGCGGATTCTCGAAATCTTGAGGTTCATCACTACAAACAGGCCTCCTAGTACGCCTCCAAGGCAACCAATAAGCAAAGCGGGGATAAAGGAAAGAATATTCATTGAAACTTTTGTCTGGATCTACAATTAACGAATAGACACTCTCATGACAATAGGGAAGACAATGTCTTTTATTAGATATATGGGAGAGAAAAAAATCACGTAAGTTGTTCTAAAATCCAAATACGACATCTTATTTTGCGCAAATCTAAGATTTAGAATTAAAAAAGGTATTAGAAATACCTAATGTATGTTTTACGTAATTGGATACTTCACTTTTTTGTTGATGGTATGAGGAGCATATAAAAATCATTTTTACAAATAAATGACATCAAATGAATTAAAATGGTACATAATATCAATTTAGATAAAATTACAATTAAAATGTAAAGTATATTATTTTACTTTAAATTTAAATTACCTTAACAGTTCAATTTTGCTTCATGTATCAACGTCAATTTAAAGATTAAAACGGTAAAATTAATCGGATTCACAGAAAACATAATACATCTAGTGAATAAGTTAATCTGATGTCAATCGTTTTTAGTTAGGTAAGGTATGTGATTTTCACCATCACCAAACACTGAAGTCAAATTATTTGAACATGCACACAACAGGTATGCGATTAGGATCTAATGATTTCATTTGGAAATTCAGGGACTCTCTTTGAGATCACTTATTTAAAATCAAATTACTTTTAATTGGATTAGTAAAATAAAAATTACTGTAGGATTTAAAAAAATATGCAGTCCATTTTTGTAGTTATAACAATTATAACATTCACAAAATAATAATTCAATGAAATATGTCGCTTAAGTGTTCCGTAATAAGTCTCTTACTTTATATATGTTTATAAAAATCATTACAGGAAAGTTCGAATTTTTAATGTAAATAAAAATAAGAATAAATTGTCAATCAATTGAAAATTCAAAAATTTGTACAAAAGTTAGGTGTTTGTATCAATTTATCCATATTTAATCAATCAAAGAATACTTGTTTTAATTCACAGAACTGACAATGCTATTTACGTTACCTGAGATGACAGTTTATCGTGTCTTATGCTTTCACTACGCTTGTAGAGTTGTAGGTACATACTATAGCGTATTGTCAAGAGTGCCTGACACATGCACTTTGGATCAATACTCTAGAGACGTACACACATTACCGAACAAGTAAAGCAACTGATCACTTATATCGTTCAAAAACCGATTACACTGTCTACTTCGAATGTTGAATCTTCTAACTTTTTTCTGAGTCCTACGTACAACCGGATAAGGAATTTAAAGAATCGAGGGTTTTCCGTGGCTTCATAGACGTTTTTGATGGAGCAGATGGTTTTTGAACGCGTGTTAACAATCAGATGGTGAACAGTCTCATTGCTCATCTGGCACAGTGGTGCTTTTAGGCCAGTCGTTGTCGATATCGTTGATGTATATAAGCCAGGGGATAGGTGCTAAGAAGACACTCCCTTGAGGAAAGCTTCCTTTAATAGGGACAGCCTTACTGGTATCAGTACCAACCTTCACACGAGCATTCTTGTCTTCTGAAAAGCATGACCCACTAAATGATGCAATTTGGGATCTTCATATCGTACTTATCTTTGAGAAGGCCCATTTGCCAGAGTCGTCATAGGCACTAGAAAAACTGACAAGGGTCATTATACTTCTTTCTTCGTTCTGAAGCTTATCATACATAGTCTACATAGTCTGAAAAACTTTGATGACCTGCTGCTTGGTGATGTAACCCTTCCTAAATTCTGTTTGATTATTGTTGAGAATCTCGTTCGCTTTATATAGGTAAGGCAAGTTTTAATCAGACGCTAAGTGACTTTAGCAACGCAGGAGGTTAAGCTAATGGGTCTATAGCTCTTCAGAAGAAGGGACTTTGTCTTTCTTAGGTATCGGTATAATTTCGGCAAGTCTCCAACTACCCGGAGTCTTTTGGTTCTAGCTGAGGCTAATGAGATGGATATTTTTGTTCTTATCACCGAGGCCCTTAATTGTCTCATTGTGCCACATATCAGGTCCTACAGATTTACCAGAATGGAGAGTTTCGATGGCAGCATAATCACCCCTAGATAGAATCATTTTGAATCTATATAAAAATTTGAATCACTTTTCTTTTTTCCATTACTTTTTTTGTTTGGGGTATTTATAAGTTCTATTCAATTTTCTAAGCAACATTTTCTTTGCTTACTTGAAAAAGGATCAATATTGACTTCAACTTGAAAGTGCCAAATCCTCCAGTGTACCTGAAGTTGTAGAATGATGACAGAAGCAGATCAGTTGTAAAAGTGGCCATCATCGTACAGAAAAATGTCTGCCAGACAAGTTTAAAGTCGAAAAAGCTGTAGACCTCCTCCATTGAGAAAAGCAGACCGCCAATAGGCGATCCAAAGGCAGAGGCCACTCCTAAAATAAATTTATTCATTAGGTACACGAGGCAAGAAGATATGAATAGAATTAGACTTTTAAATGATTACAGTCAAAATAACCATGCACAAAATTTAAACAGAAAAAACATTTGGCTTCTAAAACAAAATAACTAAATATTCTTACGTAGGTGATAAATGTTCTAAAATTAAGAAATAAAAAACTAAACCGTACTGGCTAATTGTAAAGCTTTAGTTCAATTGGCGCCACCTTGATTTTGTTTGAACTAAATGGCATGTTTATTTTTTTAAAACGTAGTCTGATTTTGGGCTTTGGATTGCTACTTCATCTGTTTTATATTAGGCAAATGGGTATTTAATCTTCTACGTATAATTCAAGTCTATGGACATACACCTCACTCCCATCTAATATCTGAAATGGCATGTGTCATCAGTAACTGAAACTCACCAGCTGCGGCTCCAGCGCTAATAAAGTTCCTCCTCTCACGTGAGTTTCTAAACCGTGGGAAAAAAGGCAGCCTGAAATGAAAGGTGTTGGAACTGAGTTGACTGAGGCCATCACCCACGAGGGCTCCCATGTGGATCATTGGTCCTTCAGGGCCCACTGGAAGGCCCGAAGACACAGCAAGAAAACAGCTGATGAACTTGGCTATGAAGGTGGGTCCCGAAAATATGTAGCGAATCAAAGTACCATTGAGGAATCCTAAAAAACGAGTATTTAATTTTAACAAGTCATTCTAAAGAAATGCATGTAAAAAGTTATGTTACCTATTTAGTTGAAAAACGTCAACCTTAATTTGAAAATCTTTTTGTCATGCAAAATATTGTAAGCTTTTGTTTTCAGTCTGGCACTTAGTGTTGTAAAATACATGCAACAACTAAAGACTGTTTTTGGATAGCAAACTCACATAAAATCTTTATCTAACTTCAGAATAAAATATTTGTTTTCCCAATTAATCTTAGGATTAATCTCTGTTATTTCAACTACCCATAAAAATAAAAAATCTCTATGATCTTACCAATAACCTCCGGTAATCCCGATCCCATTGCACTAGTTACTATGACTACACACAGAGATGATCCAACAACACAAGTCAGGCTCACTGCCAGTAAGAAAGCCCAAGAAATTACGATACCTTTATCAGACAACAGGTCTTGACCAGTCTCCCATTTTAGGTCTGACAGATACACAGTCGCCTAAAATAAAAACAACAAACAAACAAAAACATTTTAAATTTAAAACAAGTTCAGTGAGATTTGAATAGCATAACTGAACAGCAGGTTTTAATGCAAATTTGAAGTAAAACAATATACAGTAATATAAATTATAAGGTACAACTAACTAACAGTGGGCTATGTAATTGATTTGGAGTAGGTCATGTACTATTTAAGTTCATGATATATAACATGATGTGTATTTCATTTAAACTGGTAAAAATGATTGAATAAAAAGATTGAGATCTTACTCATGTTTTTGTTATACATTTGTTGAAACTAATAGTCAGGGAAGCATTGAGGATAAAAAATGTCCTAACCTGATGAAGAAAAAAGCCCACAATTCCCACAGTTGTTCCAATAAAACCCATCATAAGCCAACGATCCCAGTCCATCCAGGGCACTGATTGCTTGGCCAGCCATTCTGAGTAGACTTGTGAATTGGGAGGTAGATAATCAAGGCCTTCATAAGTAGCCAGAACCTGCTCTTCTGCTTCAGTGTATTTATGGTTAGAAGCTATAGTTTCAAATTCCCGACCTTGTGAAAAGAAACCATGTTTGTCTGTATCTTCATACAGAAAGTCCAAATTGGAATCATCATTCATGTTTTTGCCTCTAAAATATATGTATGTAAATAATATCTGTTACAGATCTATCAAAATGATTAATAGTCAGTTACTTGTTATTTAAAAAATGACTATTGACCTTATAATAGTATATAAAAATAATGAAGTAAAAGTTGAATGCTTTTGAGAAACTTTATGTCACCTAACATTTCTCTCTGATGATCCTCTAACTAACAATGCCATTACCAATAGAATCTTCTTCTTCTTTTGGCTTTTCCCACATTTAAGTGGAGTCGCCAGTGCTGATCATTTCTATTTTTCTGCATCTCATATTTGTTTTGGCACAGATATTTATGATTGCCATCAACCCTCACCATTTATCCAGGCTTGTGACCGGCTACCTTCTGGGGCAGTGGAGGCTTTGGTAACCATCCTGTATCATTTGGGGCAGTAGGAGGTCCAATAGATGAACTTCTAACCCTGAGCAGAGCATCCCCCAGCGTATACTATTAGGCTGACAATAGAATAATTCTATATACAAATTGGGGCTGACCTGAGAATTTATAGCCTCAAAATTGTAACTGATATTAGACCCAATTCGTTTAAAAAGTCCTTAAAATAAATTTATTCTGAGCTTAGATTTTTTAATTAATTATTCTGTTCATTTATCACAATTGCATTACAAGTATGCATAGTGGACATAACTTCAATGTTTACCAGTGCACTTTAGTTTAATATGTAGTTTTCAGTATATTTTCTTTAATGCAAAGACATTCTAATTACATTTTTATATTATTTAATCTTTTAAAATTATTTTTATTAAAACTAAATGTCAATTCTGAATAACAATTTATATTGCATAATTTTTAAACTGTTTTTTTAGAGAATTCACCATTTAACAAAATAAAATACCTACATTATGAATGATGTGTTATAAAAATAAAAGGATTTTCAACAATAAAATATCTAAGAGGTACATAAAATTTCAAACCATCTCTATTAGTCCTGTATATGACTCTAAACTGCATCTGGGTGTATGGGGCTAGGAAGTCTCACCAAACACCTCAAAAAGGCAAATAATGACTACAATTCCTATCTATAACTGGTTAATCCATCAGTGCCATAAAACTGAGGGGGGTCATTGAGTTAAGAGGGTTGGGGACTATGCTGTCTGGCATAGAGGTTATTCTAACCAAAATCTATGCCCACTGCTTAAAACTGTGGTGATTTCAAAAAGGGCATCCAGTCCAGTAAAACTTGCTTCATAAATTCTTACAATATTTCATTGTTCTGGATGATTACAATGGTCATGTAGGTATACAATCAGATGGGTTTGAAGGTATTCATGGAGGTTTTGGTATGGTGGTCAGATATAATGGAGGGCAAAGATTACTGTATGGAGACATGCTTGTCTGTCACTAATACATGGTTCAAGAAGCATCAAAAAGTGACTTTTAGGTCTAGAGGCTATGAAACAGAGATTTATTTCATTGTGGTGTGACATACTCATTGTTGGAAGGTATGTAATATCTAAGTTATACCAGGAGACTGCAGCATAGTCTAGTAGTGGCTGATGTAGATAAACTTGATGCATAGAAATTGAAGAAAAGAATTCAAGTGAAGCATACTGAAATTTGGAAGTTGGAGAATGAGACAATGCAGAGGGAATTTGAAGAAAAGATGAACATCTTGCATGAAGTAAAGAACCTGACATCTGGATCAAGTATAGAAACTGTGCTAAACAGGCAGTGGAGGAGTTGTGTAGGATAAGTAAAGGCAAACAACCCCATGGTGAAAGTTGGTGGTGGAATAAAGAAGTGCAATGTGCGATATATAATAAAAAGTTAAGCTTTCTACAATGAAAAAATGATCCACAGAAGAAAACAAACATCTCTACAAAATGACAAAAAGAAAGCTAAAAGAGAAGTTGCATCTTCAATGAAAAAGGCAATCCAATGATTAGATTTAGACAAAAATGCTATATTGGAAGGTTGAATGATGAAAATTGTGATGTGAGTGGCTGGGGATGTATAAAAGATAAAGGGAGGATTGTTTTTGATGAGAAGGAGAATAAAAAGATCTGGAAGGAGAATATGGAAAGTACAATGAATGTAGAAAATATAAGATGCATTATAGAGTATGGTTTCCTGCCAGGTACTGAGACAATTGATGCTATTTTTATTACTAGAAGGATGCATGAATGCTGAGAAGTGTTGTAAACTATATATGTGCTTTGTAGATCTAGAGAAGGCATTTGATCATGTGCCACAAAGCATAATTAAATGGGTGCTGAGAAAATTATTTGTCTCTGAGATTTTTTTGAGTGCAATAAGGATGAGGATGTTAAGACCAGAAAGAGGGTCAGGTAAACACTCTCAGAGGAGTTAAATGTAGGAGTTGGCATACATCAGGAATCTGTATTGTCACCAATTCTATTTGCATTAGTTGTGAACCTGTTGTCAGAGAAAGTAAGAAAAGAATAGTTATTCAATTGCTTTATGCTGATAATTTGGAGATAATTGTGGAGTCCTTGAAGGAACTAGAGGACCAGTTTATGAAATAAAAATAGGCATTCAATGAAAAAGGTTTGAAAGTAAACATAGAAAAGATGGAATGTTGAATGAGTGATGAAGTCTCAGTGAAGGCTATGATTGACCCATGTGGAATATGTGGCAATAGAGTGATGAGCAACTCATTGCAGTGCAGAAGGTGTTCAATAGACATATCACCAAGATTGTCAGTGAAAAAATCAAGATGATTGTGAAGGAAATGCATTTTCAGAGACATTCTGCCATCCTATGGTATGGTAATTGGTTAAAAGATTGTTGACAATTTTGACAAAATGAGAGGATTTGTGGTTACCCAAGAAGTGTGAGTAGTGGTTGAGCAATAAGTTTGAGGATTAGAAGTAGGGGTTTATTATTACAATCATTCTCATATTTGGATATGTTGTCATCACTGGGGAGCATTGTCTAAATCAGTATTTTCTGGTGGTTTGGGGCATTGGCCTTGTAGCTTAGCTAATGCACAATTTGGATAAATAATTTTATTATCTGTCTTTCATGAATGACAAGCAACATTGGTAAAGCAGAAGTAGTAGTTGTCTATTTCATTTTTATGTTCATATAACACCATTGGCACTGTAAAAGGCATATAATTTTGTTTGCCATTCAACCATATGAGAAAAATATAGCATTGTGTACAACAATAATGTGGAGTCCAACATTTGTCCTGGTAACCAATTTTGTAGTCAAAATACAAACAATTAGCAAGTTGAACTTTATGTGACATATTTTTGTGAATAAATATCACAAATTAACCACATATATAACAGAAATTGTCTGGATTATTTTTGCATTCATGTCTGCTGGCCAAAATTTTGAAAAATGTTTTACAATAGAAATGATAACTAAATATTATGCTATTTGGAAATTCCAAATGTGTTTAGATAATAATTTGTTAGTGAATTCTGTACTTAGCCAATCAGAATTTAACATAAATTGATATTACTTGGAAATTCTACATGTGCATTGGAAAATTCAAAAGTGTTTGCATAATGATTTACTAGTGAATGTTATCCCTGGCCAATCAAAACATGGTAAACTATGGTGAAAGAAACTATTATTTATGTGTTCTATGGTGATAGACAATGTTACAATTGTAATACTAGTACATTAATATGGAGCATATTCTATGTTTAGTGATATTTTATGTATTTACTTATAAATTATTAAATATAAAATTGTTAAAATCATAATATTCATGATGCATTTATACCTAAAATCTTGATGTATTAAATAAAATTGGATATCATTTTCATACACAGTGCCATTGAATTACTATAGATTCATATATTCTTCTTCAGCAACACATTTTTGTTGATCAGTGATTGATTGAAATATTGGAGCTAACATAAAAAATTTGATATTATGTAGTTTGTGGCTAGAGCTAACATACTTTTTGGTATTTTTGGGAGATAAATTTAATATATCCTTATAATATCATAATCTTAGATTATTGAATTAATTAAAGTTAGATAGCACTAATTTGATATTGTAATTAGTTTAATAGTTAAATAAAAATATTGATAAACTAGTGAATAAGGCAGACAATTATTAGTATGATATATAATAATTTTTTATTTTGCCATATATTCATGATGCCAAATAGAATAATTAAAATTATGTAAACATATAAAAGTTCATTTTAACTAAGTTACTAGAGTGAAATAGAATAAAAAGTTAGATTGAAATAGATTTATAATTACAACTAGGAATATTATAATATATGGTATATATGTATAGAATATTTGTAGAAATTTTTTATGTCTTTATAGTATAAATTATGATTTCAGTACAAATATAAAAAATAATTATCAAACAAATAGAATGATAGGATCAGTAATACTATACAAAAAATAATATTTGTTAAATACTTTATATGATATGATAAACAATCAATTGTTAATGTAAGTGTTATGAATAACATAAGTTTTATTGACTTTTGGAGTACTAATTTATGGATAAAAATAATAAGTAGTCCTGCAATGAATTTTTTTAAATATTTAGGATTTCAGTTGCTAATGTCCATCTGTCTTCTGCTTTTAATTATTGCTGACATGTGAATGCTTCCATAAAGTTATATGGATTATAGCCATAACAGAAATTAAGTTTGTTCTGAGCATTATAGATTCAATTTCAAAAAACGGATTGAGGGATTTTTTCAAATTAATAGAATTTACTATTAGTACAACAATAAATATATTTGATGTAATTATGATCCTTGTTTTTTTAAGGTAACCTGTTCTTTTATCTCTATTTCCATATATAGTTACTTAGATTTAATAGATTTTAAAATGTGCTGGCTAATTTAGAGTTGGCTGTACATATATTTACAATGGTTATATAGTATACTAATTTAGTTTTACTTTTTTTTCAGTTATCCATTTGGAAACTTATAATATTCCAAATTTTATCTAAATCAGATATTGCAAAATGGAAAAAATTAGCTGAAAAACTCAGTTACTATGGCAATTTTTCCCTTCCAATGGTTGGTTGCAATGCTATATATTTTTCTCATCTTTGTTCTCATTCTATGTTCCAATTTTTATCCAAATCAGTTAATTTTTAGTTGTCAATATTGGTAATGGAGAAGAATATTAAAATGAAAAGACAAATTTGCAAAAATTTATGCTTAATGTCTCTGTTAATAGTTGAATCAAAATTTGTTATATACATGGTCATGAACACTATATACAACTAACTAACAACTAATTTAATTTCAATAGGAATATATTTTTTCTAAATATGTTAACTAAAAAAAGGCTAATCTTCAACTCTCCAATACACATTCTGACGAAGGCAATTATACCTATAAAGCTAATTTCTTATAGCCATAAATTTGTCTTAAAAAGCAGTTTCTCATAACCGTCAAAGTAGTATAGAAATTTATCTCCTATCTTTTGATATATTATTAATTTTAAAGCAACTAGAAAACATTTTATTTACTTCTATATAGAAGATCTTTACGATGACAATATTTTTCAAAGAAAAAGAAAAAAAATATCTATACTGTAAAATAATTTGTAAAATAATCTCCTGCCGAAAAGAATGTAGATTATTGTAATATTGAATATACGCTCTTAGAATATTGATAAAGAAAAAGACCAAAGTATATTTACAAATATAAGTTAGTTAACTTCTGATTAAATTATTATATGAGTTAACTTAGTTTATTTGTCATCAATAAATTTAAGTAAATTTTTTAAATGAAAGAAATGATGTAAAAAATAATTTAATAAACTATGATATATTCGATATATTATAAGAATCAAATATAATTTAATATTTTGTTTTAGTTAATATAACTATAACAACAAGCTCCACCGCGTTTGTACAATCTCCAAAATGAGTTCAGGAAAGAAAACGAAATTGCAAATAGCTGAAAAAATATATAAAGATACCAGATGTATGTACTCTATATAGTAATTATTTTATTAATAAATTAATGGTCATTTTCTCAATATAATTTGGTATGGTTGTTTTTTTAAATACATTTTTATAGTGCAAAACATTAATTGCCTGGAGAATTTAGACAACTTGAAATTTTACTTTGGAATTTTCTTTGAACGTCCCAAATAGGTGCCATTTGCATTCAATATAGTAATTTACAAAAAATGATTAACTTACTAACTATATATATTTTTAACATAGATGTTAAGTAGTTAATATGTCCTAACTAACTAAAGTAAAGTCAACATTCCTGGGACAAAGTGATTATTCACACATACATACATCCAAATATTGTTTAAAAAATCTTTAGGGTCAGTTTTTTCTTGAATAAGTTATTTTACTATACTAAGTTATCCTTAAAATGGTATTTGTACATTTCTTATTTAATTTAACAGTCCCTTTTATTTATCAAGTTTAAACATTACCTAGTTAGCAGGGATTCAAAGTATTTGTACATAAGTGTTTTAGCCAATGAGATTTAACAGCACTAAATGCATACATGGAAGCAATGATTCAAAGTATTTGTATATGCAAATAGCAACTGCCTTCCTGGAATGTTCTATATTATAAACTTATATATAATTTAAATTTAAAAAATATCTATTATTTTTTAAAATAAAAGTAAAAAGCTATTGCCAGAGACACTAACAGTAAATTTACTTTCTCATCAAAATCAATTTTTATAATGTATATAAGAATGTATATATTATATACATTTAGTGTCAGATTTATATACTTTATCAACTAAAGTTGAAATTGTTACAAATCTATTCAATATATATGTCAATAATACATAACAATGAAATAGTTTCAAAATATAGTAGATATTTTTTAAACGATTTTATTACATATAACATTAAGTAACATTAATTTGCTACTCTTAATGTTAAACCTATTTTCTAGATTTTTTTTGGTAAAATTGATTATGTATCTGAATAAAGTTAATATTAGAGAAATTATTATAAATATTTTTATCAAAGTACCTTAGTAATTTCATATCATAAATATTTGGAAATTTTTTAATTAGTATGATTACTACCTATAAAATTTCTATAATACCAAAAATAAGAAAACAATATCCTATTAATACTATATAAAAAGTGCCAACTATAAGAGCTGTAAATGAGTTTAATAATACAAAGGCAACTATGGCATAATGGTAACATGGCAACATGGTATAAATTCTTTTGTTTTTCCAGATGCTGGCTGTCTACAGGCTCTAGATGCTCTATATAATAGACCTTTAAAATATGGAGCACAAGTAGATTTAGCAAAAATAGGGGTGGGTTCATACATCAATGATGACATTGGTATCTATACCAATGCCATCATTGATGACTTTCCACATCATAATCCTCAACATATGAAAATGATAGATATTCTTGAATAATAATATACCTAGCATTATATTTTTTATTTAATAAACTTATTCTCATTGGAGTAGGTTCAGAAATAATTATATATATATATATAATTAATATATCCACTTGTTCTCCATAATTTAAAGGTCTTATTTATAGAGCATCCAAAGCCTGGGACAGTGACTTGAAAAGCAAAGGAATTTATACCATGGATATTATATTGCCATAATAGCCTTTGTATTTTTAAGACCCTAGTCAGTATGTCTGATCAACAAGCCATTCATCCATTCTTAATCCATTGTTGTTGTTGTTGTATTAGTGACTTGTGGGTATATATCCATATATAGGTCACCTCTGGCAACTGATCACAAATATTTTAAGCCCTTGTTATGACTCCAGGAAGTATATGCATTTTTCAAACTATGTATGTAGCCAGTACCCAATGGTTAAAACACATTGACAACCTCTATTAATGGTCTAAGACCTGCTCCCATGGGGACACCTTGACCACTTATCAGATGGGACAAAGGTGAGTTGTCTAGTCCCTGAGCACTTTTGCAACCCTGTATACCAGTAGCTTAAAGTATATCATGACTGGGTCTGGAACCAGGTACCTCCTGATACATAGTCAAGTACATTACACACTTGGCTACCAGCTGCTCACTCAATGTTGTGTACAGGTAGGTTTTTAGTTGTCAAAGACAACTGATAGTTCTTTCACACTTACATGATTTGATGAGAAATGTACAGATTATTCATAGTAGGCAATGTAAGTTATGGAAAAATGAATAATCTGTCTGCTTCAGTATTGTCACTGCAATTTTTGGAAGTTCCACCATTGGAATATTGTTCCATTTCACCTTCCAAAATACAACCTTGATAGAAGATAGAAAGTCTGAACATGCAATTGCCACCCATTGGCAAATGTCTAAAATAAATATTCATGATATTATTCAATACATTAGGTCAACAGGTGTCACCACTACCTTCCAAACAGACATCATGATCTCTTTCTAGTGATGATATACAGTATTATTAAATTTCAGCTTTTTAATGTCAAGGGTTCCATGAGCACCTGGCAATTCCCCTGCCCCTTGAATCCACCATTGAAGTACTAAATTGTTTCTCAATTCATTAAACAGAAAATTGTGGTTTCAGTTTTGTGATCATTTTGAGTGCATTAAAATAATGACTGTTTATCCTGGAAATCGATTACTACAAAGTACAATATCATTGTAGTTTCCAAAATTATGGACTTCATGCTGTCAAAAATGTTGTAGCTGACAAAGAATTGGAAATTGGCTAATCTTTTCTAACTACTTTTATTCTGCTTCTTAGCATTTGTCAAGAAAATCTTTTAATAAAAATTCTCCCAAATCTAAATGGTTCAGTGGTATGTACAGCCCTGGCAAAAAGAAAAGCACCTACCTTGAAAATATGTGTTTTTCAAAATTCAAACTATCAAAATTGTTAGTTTCAATTAACCAAATAATTTGAAACGTGCATAACATTTTAATGATATTATCATTAAAATGTTCTGCAAGTTTCAAATTATTTAGTTTGAATTTTGATACAAAAAACACATATTTTCAAGGTAGGTGCGTTTCTTTTTGCTGGGGCTGTAGAATGAAATCTTTACTACAGCAAACATACAAAATCAAAAATTAACATCTTACAAGCATTCAACAGTAGTAACACCATAGAATTGAATCTAATCTAATCAAAATATATATGGAAATGTTGCTTCAACATTAAATAACAACTTTTCAAGACCAAATCAAAACTATGTAATCATGTGTATCTTATTCTACAGCCAAGCTGAAGCATGATAAATTTGTCAGATAAAATTGGTGATTGAAACTAGTATCTAGGTTATCTGAATACTTAAAATTAAAACCCATAAAAGAGTTAAGTCAGAAATGAAAGATAGGAAGTTATTTAAATGGAAAACAATAATAAGTACTATTGTGCAGGATTTAGGACCCTCAGCAGAGTTGTGTTCCCTATTTTAAAGAAATCAAAAGTCATTCCAAAGAGACTAGAAATTAATAGACTTTCAACTAGATGTTCTTGAGTTCAGCTTCTTTTCAATGTTCATTATCTATAAGAAAAAGAAAACTTTTCAAAACATTGTGTGAAAAGAAACAATGAATGCCAAACATATTAGTGAAAATTGGAAAATTAAAATTCCATGTTCACTTTGTATGATTTAACAGTTTTGTATTTTGGATCTCTGAAGATCTGAAGACCACAATTTCGAAAACTGCATTTATAATGTACAATTTGGCTGGGTATTAAGAATATATTTTTTCCACTAAATTTAAAAAAAGTGACAAGGTAAGATCCACATAGCAAATTATGATGCATTTGCAGATGTTGTTTTGGGCCAGGATAAATATATTCGATGTGGTCAATAAATAAATTTCTTGAATTTTCAATGAGTTTGAAGGTATACATATAAATTTCAATTTAATTTATTTATATATATTAATTTAAGTTCTTAAGTGGCAACATATGACTACTCTACCCTAGATATTAATTCTATTTGACTATAAGTAAAGTGAAATACTTAACTAAAATATAGATATCATCTACTGATGTAGATATATTGAACTATTTTAACTGTATTTCATTAACATTTTAGTTAAGAAAAAAAAATGTTTGGTAATTAATTTATTTTTCTGCTAATAATACATCTATACCATTATGAATTCTGTATAAAATAACATAAATTTATATAATTAACAAGATTAGTAGATAAAATATTTAAATAATAGCTCAAGTTAATTGATTCATAAAATTTGTGTCTACCAAAATATAGATTTTAAATTTCAGTACAATATAGAACATTAGTATAGATTTATAAATTTTATTTTAGTATAGCTACTATAACTTTACACTTATGACAGTTCAATGTATCTATGGATCATCCTGGTAAACAGATAGATGTTTGGCTATTATCTTTATGATTGCACTGGTAATAGCTGTTACTATTTGAATCTTTTTTATAATATCATATTTAAACAAAAATTGAAAGTTTTGATTTACTAAAATAAACTAACAAAATCAGAATAAATTTACACATTTGCTAACAGAAGAATATTTTACAGATATATGATTTAGTCATTTTGATGATTTCTATGATTCTTTATATGGGTAATATTAGTTAAGATGTTTACATAAATTTAGTACTGCAAGATAACATATACCTATTTGTATTTATATGAAATCAAATGTTTTAGGAAAATGAGTAAACTCACTAAAAATGATCAACAAGTAAACACTAAAAGCATTAGTTCTGCATTATATAGCTATACTCTTTGAATACCTACCTAATGATATTTAATTGGTCAGAACTGGTGGATATCTAAATTTAATTTCTACAAAATATCAATAAGTATAGTTTTTATTGATTCTGATAATAAATATTTTCATTTAGTATACTAATGAAAAGTCACTGCCAATATTATACAGAAGTTGTTAATGAGAGTTCTAAGGATAAAAATAGCAAAAAATGATATTCTACATGGTGATATTGACTATTCAGATGACAATACTAACCACATTACACATTGCAAGGTATAAACAAACATTCTAATCCTGAATGTAGTATACAAGATCAACTACTAATGTAGCAAACTGCAAGAAATAAAAATATTTATTCAGATTTATCTGAAAAATATAGAATTGGTCAGAAAACAATATATTTTTTGTTTTCATGACAATTACAAGTACAAGAGTGTGTAAAACTCTCTCGTATATTTTCTCTCTCAACTATACTGTGCAATTCATAAATTTAGTGTATCTAAAAAGGATGTTTAATATTGATTTGTGGTATGTAGTTATTAAAAATCATACAAATTATTTGTAATCTCTATATTTACAGAATACATTAATTATATAAAATGTAAGAGATGTTTATGTACCCCTGTACATTTGGTCCTATCTGAGATTAATGGTTAAATGTAATACATCATAATCTGGATAAATTACTTTGAATTATTTTATTATGAACCAAAGATAAAAGTTTACTTGTAGTCATAAAATCAAAAATATAATATTTTTTCTGACCAGTCTTATAAATATGTATCATGTTTATCAACAAAATAAAGCAACTATCTATTTTATGGTCTCCTTTATATCTACAAGAGATGACACATGCATATAATTAAAAACAAACTTGACATTATTAAAGTGGAAGATAACTTATTGGTAAAATCTGGAGTACCCACTTCTATGTGGTAGCTCATAGCAAATGTGTTGAGAAATAAATAACCAATTTTAATAAATTTCTAATAGTTTAGAAACTAAGAAGGATGTGTTTTCTATGTTAATAGCTTGACAAAAATTATCTATGTAGATTCACACCAGAACCTCTCTAGCTTTCAGACTGGGAATCTGCATGTTGAAGACAAAACTAAATTATAGTTCCAAAAATTTGTCTAACAGGACATTTGAGTTCATTAGCCCTTTATATGTAGATGCTGTAGCTTAGTGGTTAGCACATTGGACTAGTTATCATTATTTTTTACTGAATAGATTTCATTGGTTCAATTGCAGTGTTTGCACATTGTATAGCCTGAAGGCTGGGAATTTTCTAAACTAAATTATGATTTCCAAAATTTAATAAAAAGGAACTTTTTAATTCATTTGCCTCTTCAGAGGAAAGTAATATTTTTTATCTGGTTAGTGGATTTCTAAGGTTATGTGTTTAAATTCTCTCTGTGATAAATGGTATATTGAATTGGTTCAATTTCAAAATTCATAAATAAATATTGTTTCTAAAACATTATATTGGAACTTTCTTGGAATGTTTCTTTAAAGATTTAAATGTTACTGGGTATTCTTGAAATGCAATTTTCTCAATTAGGACATTGTAGACATATTGAAACAGTGTTCTAAAAATGTTTATGAACATATTTTTCTGCATAGACCTCCACTTTTTTTTACTTTTTCCTTCCACTAATAAGGTGTATTAGTTTGATAGGAATTTTTTTCAAGGACTATGGATGTATTGTTTTACATTAAAACTTTGTATTTACAAATTTATAATAAAATGACTACCTAATCATGAAAAGCTGGGAAAATTGAAAACTGTTGTTTTAAGTGATTAGCTACTTTTTTAAAATGTGGTTTGTTATTTGTTGCAGAATAAAATTTTAATAAAAGTTATGAAATCTGGGAATTAAATTTCAATTAAATTTTACTTTAAATATCTATCTATCTAAGTACAATCAATACCTTTGAGGACATAGGCGACCATCCATTTCCACAAACCTCTATCTTTACAGGTTTTCAGCACCTGGACTTTGTAGCTGTCTCTCTGTTCCCC
>JAUYWI010052546.1:0-17756 GCA_034780595.1 Parotoplana pacifica
TTTAGATATTTTTGCATTCATACTTTGCTATAAGGTATTATATTATGATATATCTATATGTGTTTCTAAATATATTTTCACTTTTAAAAAAAAAAAGTTTCTATAATAAAACGAAATAGTTTATGAAACACCCTATATAATGTCCACAAAATTTCAATTACACATTTTATCCATAGATAGATGACATATTAACGTTTTATCATATAATAAGCTAAAAATGGTTATTAAATAGATTGTTATTTTTTTATCTTTTTCCGAACACCCGAAGTAAATGACATTAACTTTAGTGGTTAGTCTAATTGATTTGTGATTACCTACCTCAAAAAGGTTATTGTTTATTAAATTTGTGCAATCAAATTTTAAATTCTGTTGGAATTCGTTTGTTTTGATTCAGCATACGAATTTAATCATGCTGGGTTGAGAAATAGAGGAGGATTGCGCGGTGGTTCTTTCCGTGGCCCACGAAGACCGTCACGAATTGGTATGTATGGTACTAGACCTCATTACAATAATCGGCCGTTTACTACTTCGTATTATAAAGACGAATCTTATCTCCGGAGGCGTCGCAATAACTCTGAAAGGAAGCGTCAGAATTCTAGAACTAGATCTATATCTAGGACCTTATCAAAATCAAAATCTTTATCAAGATCAAGGTCAAGGTCATCAAACAACAGGTAACGATTTATTTTGTATAGTTAGCCATGAGGCTCTAACAAGTTCCAAATAGAGAGCCTATTAAGGTCTGACTAGTACCATTAGAACCTAATAGGCTTTAATTATGTTACTATATTTGGAACTTTTTAGAGCCTTTTGGCTAAGAGCTACGTGTTTCAAATTTAAAAATGTAATTCCTTTATTTAGTCATTCTCGTGGTCGATCTTCGATTAGTAAAACCTCAAATTCTAGTTCTTCTACGACGTCTCATTCTGATATTGAAATTGATCGCGAGAAACGGGATAATATTCATATTATCACAAACAGGAAAGTAACTTTAACTAAAAATGTCGATAGCAGTGAAGAAAAGAAACCTAAACTACAAAAGTCTCGCCCAAATAAAAGAAAGGAAAAGCTAAAGCGTACTGAAACAAGAGACTACAAGTAATTAAGTTATACATATTACAAGTACATCATTATTATACATATAACTTTAGTGACATCATTGTTCCCTAAATCGATGCCTTTGTAGCTTCTTTTAAAAATTGTATAAAATAATAAAAAGCAGCTTATTTTTAAAAACAAAACCTTTAAAATATTATAAAACAATTCAGACTTTTTTAAGAAAGTCATTTAATATCTTGTAAAATAGACCAACAGTTTATTGTTCTTGAAACCGTAACGTTTCATTGTCGTCTTCCTAGAATATCATACTTCCCATGGAAAGATTCATCGACGAAATGATTTTAAAATTTAAAAAAATCTATATTGATTATCGTTTTTTAGGCCCCTAAATGTAAAAAACGCTATTATTTGACAATTTTGGAGAAATATACCACACATTGTTCAAATATTGAGACTGTATGTAGCTACTACTTTTATAAAAAACAAAAGAATGCATTAAAAAAGATTTTATAAACTGAACAGGCATCACAAAAACCAATTTAATCGACTATTTTAGATAAAGCTAATGTACTATTCTTAAAAAAATATGCAATTTTTATATATGTTAAATTTAGGGACTGGATAGACACTTCAACAACCTATGAAAATTGAGTATTTTTTAAATTAAATTTTATGGTGCTTGGAAAATCATACAAACTTCCAATTTGGTGTATAGGTCTACTTAGACCTCAGTAATACAGATTCATAAATACTTTCTGAAAACATTGGCTGTAAAATCCAAAGGAAACATTCTATATTAATTGAATTTGAATTTATTACAACAAAGTTATTTGAAATAACATTTTAGAACACTGAAAGCCTCACTACTAGTTATGGTCAACAAATGATATTATAATGATTTATTATTAGTTTCTATGTCATTTTTAATGTTTCTGGAACGCTTTAACTAATTGAAATTGAATTTGTGAAAATTCGATTTTAATGCATCAGACAGGCTTGTCCCAAAATCATTGGACCCCAGTTTCAGACTTTGGATAAAGTTATAACTTTTTACTTGACACTAGTGTATCAGGTAGGAAGTATACATATTACACATTTATAGGTATTTCAACACATTCAAAAAAATTTTAATCGTTTTCTATGACACTTTTTTAAATGATTCTAAGGTTGCGCCCTAGGGACAAAGGATCAATATTTTCAAAAACTCTTAATTTGTGTTAAACAGTGGAGTGTTTATAGTGTACCTACCAAATATCAACCAATTTCATCTATATTTTATTTGAGAATCATTTTTTGTAAAAGTATATTTTGACCAAACTTCACTTTTTCAGAGAGCCGTCCGGTGACCTAACGGGATCCATCAAAATCAGAATGCCCAATTTTCTGAAAATCGGTTGAACCGTTTTTGAAAATCGCTTCAATAATAGAAATTTCAGGCTTATATTTACGAAATAAAAATCAGAGTAAAACTTGTTAATAGGGATTTAACAATGCTTTTTCACTAAAAGAATAATATGTTGAATTGTTTTTTGTTGTTCTTTATTTTGTAGTGACTGCGATAGTACTGACACAGAATGGACTGCCATAACGGTTCAGTCACGTCTGGTCAATAAACCCGAAACAATGTCCGAAAAGGAGATTTCAGAAATACCAAAATCATCCAAAACAGAAAATGTACAAAATGGCGATAATAAGCAACACTTAAAATCAAAAAAGTCGAGCAACATTATCAACAGTAAAAAGTTGTTTATTCTCAGTTTTATGTTCTCGTTTTATCTTACTGCAACCAGCTGCCAAACTAAGACGATATATTAACACCTACAAATATTGCAGAAATTTATTTGGTCTTCGTATAAAAGACTAGTGTTAGTCAATTGTTGATTATCCTAGAAATGTATAAAAGGCACTTTTACTTGTAGTAACTGGATTTGAAATTAGTTGAATCACATTAATTAAGTGAGGTAGCGGTTCTCTAAAACTTTTTCACCAAGAAAAGCATGTAAAGTCAAAATTTTATTATATTTTTAGAAATATACCTCGAACACATGATTATTTTCGACATCAACCTTGTGTATATAATTGCTTTTTAAATTGAGATTTATGAAACTAGAGTGGCTAGCGCATCTGACTTTGAATCTCGTGGCTTTGAGTTCGAGGCTCACTTTGTGCGCCCAAAAGTCATAAGTGAACGAGGTTCCAAAAGTGAGATATCACAACCTACCACCTGCCTCTTCTATATGCAGCCAGTTTCACACAGCACCGAGCTAAAGGGTTCATAGTAAAATTCGTAAATTTGAAATATTTGTACATGATAAATTCGTATTGGAAAATTCGTAAAGAAATATTCGTACATAATTATTCCTAAATTTATATTCCAATACGAGTAGAATCAATTTGTAAAATTTGTTGATATAGAAATTTTTTATCTTTTCAGAATAATACTTTTAAATTAAGACTAAGTTTTGAAGGCAGTCAATGGAGCGCTATAGGCAATAGAATAATCTGAATAGCTTAAATTAAAATTGAAAAATATATAGAAAAAATTTAACACAAAAAATAAAATAGAAGTTTTTTATTTACGTATAATGATTTTGCAAATTTTTGTGTTCGAACAATTACATACGAATTCATGATTGACGGAATATTTACAGGGTGTCCGCGCCCGGGAAAAACCTGGACAAACCGGGATTTGTTAATAAAACCTGGAAAAACCGAAAATCATTAAAAAAAACCTGGGAAAATCATGAAAAAACGGGGAAACGATATCTTGTATTAATACGCTTTTTATTAAAGACGATGTCTTGAATTCAGAAATTATTTGGATTTTGCAATGTATAGCTAAACAATATTCTTATCATAGTAGTGACCATATTGGTGACGTTTTTAGAATCATGTAATAGGAAGCATTTTTCTTTAGGAAGGGACAAATTTACATATACAACATTTTTTGGTTTAGCCCCTTTTTTTTAAAAGAAAACATCTTATCTACATTTCTAAATGCGATGATATTGTTGTGTGCTTCGATGAGTCTTTAAATACTTTCTTTCAAGAAGGTCAAATGGATTTGATAGTGAGATACTGGGACAAGATGAAAGAAAAAAGTTGAAACAGGATTCTTCAATTCAGAGCAGCAGCTTCTCATATTAATGAGGCATTTAAAGTCTAGCTTAAAGGACATATCACTTCCAAAAATACTGCAAATTGGAAATATTAAGAAATCAGAAATGTCAACCATGAACGGTATTAGCATCATTGAGACAGGAAGTTGTGGCCTTCATATAGTTCACGGAGTTTTCAGGCTGGAGAATAAATGTGTTTTTTTCGAAATGGTTATTGGTTGTTAGAGTGCCTGCACGACGAACCTTGTACACAAGCAAAACTTTATTTCCACTCAAATTATGTGCAGTACGATGGTTGGAAAATTCAAATGTTTGTGAACGTGCCATTTAAATGGTTTCTCACTTGAAAATTTTGTCAATGATACAGAGATTAAAATCTGTAGTATTCCTTGCCGTAAAAGATCCTTTATTCTTGGCTTTAAATCGGTGTCCTTATTACTAGAACCATTTTGCAAGTTTTCCAAACCATAGTACCTATGTTTCCGTTCTTGTACGAATATCTTGAAAATCTTCTTCGATCTGTTCTGATGCGTTTTGTGAAACCATGTATTCTTGAAAAAAAAACAAGCTGCTCTAAGTTGAGTTGATGAACGTGAATTTAGCTGAGCGTGATAATCAACTCGAGAAGCCAGATGTCTGTTTTGGAGCTAGGGGGGCTTTACGTGAACTGAATCAAGACGCCCAAAAGAAATTCTATGCTATTTGCCGAACTTTTTATACCAAAATAGTTGAAAAAATTATTGAACATTCCCCTTTAAACTATGCAGCTGTAAAAGGGGTATTAAGTTTGTCACCTACTCTTGTGAAAAACAAACCTCGAGTTGCTGAAGAAAGAATAGTGATGCTATTGGATGTGCTTGTTGAAAATTGTCGCATCTCCTCGACCACAGCTGACAAAGCAAAGCTGGAGTTCTCTCGAATGGTCTTGGATGAAAACCTGAAAACCAAGTTTACCTGCTTTGATATTAATCAGCACCATCTAGATTCATTTTATGCTGAACTTATGAGTCACGATAGTAGTTATTCAGCATTGTGGTGTCATTCAAAAAGTACTAATACTTTCTCACGGAAATGCGTGTGTTGAATCAGGTTTTTCAATTAATGAAGATATTGTGTCAGAGAATATGAAGCAGACTTCTCTTATATCCAAACGAATTGTTTTTGAGGTATTCATTTAAATAGTTACAGATATGAGAGTACTAATTCAAGTTGAAGTCATGGTTCTTTCTTTTTACAATGTTTGACCAAGAAAATGAAACTACATACCCATTGAACTTTGGAGTTTTTTCACTTTTGTACTGATTGGTCTACCTATTTGTTAAGTTAATTTTAGCCATATCAAATACACAAAACACATTCGGAATCTTATGTGGTCATCCACTAAAATCCAAATCATTAATCTGTTTTCATTTATTTTGATTTAGAAAGCCAGTCCTAATCAAGACATAACATTATATTACAATACAATACATGGATACTTTTGAGGCATTTTATTCCCTCGATATTCAGGCTTGTTTAGGCACAACATACCAGTAACTATTTATTTTCTGCAATGCATTAATATGTTGACTGTTTCTTTTAGATTCGCCATTTTAGTACTACAAGTGCTACACAGAAACTGGTTCAGGTAAGACTCTTATGTCTATAGTAGGTACCTATTAGTTGCATCTGGTTGGTAGATGAAGTCGCATATGATTTTGAATGCTATTATTATACGATTTCTAAAGTTGTTTTAAAGAAAATAATCAGGACTTGGCAGCGAAATGTAAAAATGTCATTGAATTTCATTTTTCACCGAAAAATAGTTCTGTTGGGTAGAAAAAAACACATTAAACCGATTTTTAGGGGGCATTGCCAACTAGGTAGAAGGTTGCTGCCACTGAATGACCGGTCTCTCTCTCTCTCTCTCTCGCAGGCGCCTCTGCAGGTGTTCGGTGTGGAAGGTCGCTATGCCACGGCGCTGTACTCGGCGGCCAGCAAGGACAAGAAGTTGGAGGCGGTGCAGAAGGACATGGTGACGATGGGCGAAATCATCAAGTCGGACGTCAAGTTCCGCGACTTCATTGTCGACCCCTCGATCAAGCGCACGCTCAAGATCAAGGTGATGGACAGCGCTCTGTCCAAGAAGAATTTCACCAACCTCACCAAGAATATGTTTTGTAAGTTTCACGCGCCTCTTTTTGGTGGTTGGTCTGGGCCCCATTGGATTTTTTTTAACAGTTTGGTGTCGTTTTTGTAATAATAAAGAAACAGGAAAACTTTGATAAAAAATATACTACTTATTCATACTACTCGCAAATGATAGCCCATGACAGCTGTTTCGGCCTTGTTGGGCCTCATCAGCTAGGCACAATCACAACCTGAGCAATATAAAATGTTCGTAAATTTCATATCAAAGCATACAAGAGAGGTAAATTTGCAAACTTTGCATAAAAAGAGAAAAGGTAGAAGATATTCACAAGAAAAGTATTGGAAGCCTGTTTTTTTATTAAAAGGCACTCACGCTGTCAAAGCAGGTTCTGGCCAATTGATGTGTTAAGAGTAATAATATAAAACAGGTATACTTTGATAAAAATATACTACTTATTCATATTACTCGTCAATTAGCCTATAAAATTGATGTTATAAGCATTTTTTAAAATTGGATTGGTCCTACGTTGTTGACAGGAAATGTGTTTTCATTATTTTTTTTAAATCTGTTAAATTGGGCTAAACATGATACTACTTACATGTAATATACAAATAAATGTTTTTTTACATAAATAGGCAATTGAATGAACATGAAAAAAACAGAATTTTCAAGCGATAGGAAATTAACATAGAAACGACCCATTAAAAAAAGTTACAATCGTCTACAAGGTGGATTTTTAGTGTGTCATTTAGAATACTTGTGAGATACCTACCAAAACTGTGAAGCAATTAGTTTGACGTCGGACCATGGATTGACTGGACTATTTCTAGTCGACAATCTTTTTGATACTTCTAGTCCGCCATAATTAATCATACGTCAGTCTATTTTAATTATCAGATCTTGATTGTTCCATAGAAAAAAGAAGGATCCGATTATGCATAATTGTTTGTAAATAGAGCTCCAGAGGATGTATACACTGGTGATCTTACACAGGCACAGAATTTACTGATGGACCATGTTGATTTAGTGGTTTCCCAATATTTGTATTTTGTTTTAATAATTTCAAATTGATAAATAGTTGAACCTTTCTTTCGTTCAGAGCAGTAGGTAAAGTAGTCAGTGATTTATGCACGAAACTGAATTTTCTAGGTCACCGATTTCTGTGTCTACAATGAAATAGAAATTTTTTATTCCCACACCATTGGGAATGAGCCTTTATCGATGAAAACAGCTCTGAACACTTCACTACAATGTTGTGGCCATTTTTCAACTATTATGGTGCATTATTTGGTTTTATAGTTGTTTTTAATTAATTACTTGGGGCTAAAGATTTATTTGTAGCTTTTGCTGTTCCTTTTAAGGAAAACCAATTATATACTTACGGTGATATTTGATTTATGTACATAGAATTATATGTACAGAGGACAGAGTTATCTTCCGTTATATATCCAAATATTTCTGTTACAAAAGTAGTTTGTTATTCAATATGGCCGGCCAATTTGATTTGAAACAGTAATGAGCTGACAATGATATTTAAAAACAAGTATGTAGGATCATTACTGAGTTTTTATTACAGATATTTTACATATATTGAAAAATCAATAATTGTCCATAATTTATGTTAGCCAAAAGTTGAAGTATTATGCAAATTAGTCTATTACTTACATATTGTTAGTTGCTCGCTAATATCAACCTGACTATGAAAATTTCATTAAACATTAAAGAATAGTAAAAAGGAAATGGTTAGGAATTGATAAAAAACATTTTAAAATATCGAAAATCTTTTATTTCATCGACATCGATTCTGTGGTTCAGTTTTTATATAAGCTTTGTCAGTAAAACACTGAATTACACAAATAATTGATTAATGGCTCTGAGAAGTTTCGATACCTATGCAGGGTCGTAAGGGAATAGATGTTTCAATGTTTTCATTATTATTTGCAGAGAGGGGACGCAGCCATTTTATTATAAGTAGATTGCCATAGATATTGTTGGCGTTTTTAAAATAGAGAATAGTCGGGATTCGGTCATATTTTATTAGAATGGTCATTATTTGGACACAGAAGAGAGGAATTTAGTTTTTAAAAGCAGTCAATTGATAGAATAATGCAAATCAGTCATTTGTAAGATATGAAACATCACTTTGGTCAATTGATGGACAATAACATCATTTTTGTTAGCAGAGTCAATTCTTAGAACTACGAGATAAATAGAAGTAATCGAGATAGAATATGATAGCATAATTAATGCACACTTTTATGTATCTAACGAAAGATTCATGGAATTCCGTGAAATGAACATTCTAATAAATGACTGCGACTCCAAGTAGGATGATAACTCTGCATCTCTAGTCAATGAGTTATTTCCCGTGTGTGTGAAGTTGTATTTTTAATTGGCTATGTGGCGCGATCTAAGGAATTCTGTATATTGGTGCAATTATATCCAACCAGCTATTGCCATTGTATAGTTATCATTGTACACTTCGCATATTTTTGACCATCATATGAGTAAGGATTACGCTATGCTTTTGACCATATGAGTAAGGATTACTCTATGCTTTTGACATTAAGATGAATTTTACTTTGTGCTGTAAATTGCTTCTTTTCCTGTTCTGTAGCCATTGAGCTAAATTCTGTACAATCAGAAGAAGATTTATAAAAAAAGTATAACGCGCGCAATATGCTACGTATGAAGCAGCCGTATTGTGATCTCAAACGTCGTACACTTGTTATTTAAAATATTTGCTTTTTAAATGATTTAACTTGTTTCCGTGAGACAATCATCCGCAAATTAGGCAATCATACTTACTAATTTCTCTGTTGATATTTACTAAATGTTATGTATTGCCTTTTTTAACACTCAAACATATATTTAGATGCTGTGTCAATGTTTACAATTTCCTCATTATGTCTTTGCTTTCATCAGATGTAATTTTTTGTTTATGATAATAATTAATTGAAATATAAATTATGTAGTTGTCTAAACGTTCTTTTTATTGATAGTCACTACTTATAAGTAGTAACAGTGAATTGTTATTAAAATGTGAAAACCATATTTTTTAAATACTTAAGTTTTGTTTATAGATCGCCCAATATAAATGTTTATCATGGGAATTGGTACAAGCTTCAAAATAAGTAAAAGGTAGCGTAATGATATATTAATATAAGTATAAAAATGGTAAAACAAAAAATGTATTGATTATAAGGTTAGCTGCAGTGGACGGTAGAATCAAAGGGGAAAAGTTGAGCCTCCTTGTGCTATGGAATATCCAGTCCTGCTAGGTGATCTTGAATGCCGGACGTGGTTGCTGACAGCAACGAATATAGAGCTCCAGTGATTGAATAAGAGCAATAATAGATAGGAGTAAGGTCTTTTTTGGTAACATTTTATTTGAGAAATCTGATGACGTAGAACTTTAATTGACTTTAGAAATGATGTCATTAAAGTGAATGCAACAATGAAGATCTGGGGGGAAATAGACGCCGAGAATTATTTTGTTTCCTTCATTGTTTGGAGGCAAGGATAATTCTTTGGAATTTTGTAACCCCTTTTTTGTATAGCGAATCCAAAGATATCTTTCTTTGATTTTATTAAATTTCAATCGATGAAACATACATTTGATAGATCGGGTATTTGTTAACATAAAAGACCGGTCTCACATATGCCCAGTCTAATTAGACATATCATATATTAGACCGGTAATGTTTTAGTCAAATGCCTTGGGTCATCTGTTAGACTGGTAATTCGTTGGAAAATACAATATCGGTCATCTGTTAAGTAACTTTAATCCGTCATATTGTAGCTATTATGGCTGCATGCTAATCAAAGGTTTCAGGTTCGAATTCTACTCTGTACCTAGTGATGAGTGGAAAATTCCCCGAGATTGATCGGTGTACAGATAGATGTTCCTGTTAATGTCGCTGTTTAGGCAATTAGGTAAAACAAAAACCTAAAATTAGAGAAATTTAATTTATCAAATAACAATAGAAAATTAGATAATTAATGAACAAGCTTTGAATTAATTTGACTTAAGAGTTCAAAGAAACGAATTCAGTACATATGTATGTATAAGATTTTGAACTTATATCCCAAATACCTGTCGTAAATACAAATAAATTTTACCTGCATGTTTGCTGAAAAACATCGAAAGCCAAATGATATAATTTTTATGCGTTTCAGTAATTGCAAACCTAAAAAAATATTTTAGTGATTATTTTTATACAACTTTTATCTTTACCTAATTCATTGTTTTTTTCATATTTTATCTATTTGACTCTTTGAATTTAATGAGTGATATAAATTGTTGGATGTTACATTATTTGAAGAAGAAAATTTAAACATTTTATTTGTACAATATTTATAAAAATCACACGCAGTTCTGTTGTTTTTTAATATAAATATATAATCAATTACAATGTCAAAAGAACTGACATTATTGTTTTCCAGTTAAATGTCACTAAAGGTAAATTCTGCATTATTATCCAAACTCGATATCGTGGTAACACATCAACATGTAAAAATTAAATTATGCAGAGCCATTGTTACGACTAGCCTCCTACTCAGACATAACGGGTGACAAGGAAAAATGCGTATTTTATACACAGTTTGTTTTGTAAAACAATATGAGATATGCATGGACTTTTAATCGGTACACAGCTATCTTAGTAGAAAGATTTATTGAGAGAAAAATTATTTTTTTGAAAAAAATCAATTTAACCGGCAGATGACATTTATCCATTCCAAAAATTAAAATATGTCAAATTGGGTGTGTAGGTCCACTAAAAATATATTGATTGTGGAGACAAATGAATCGATTATTAATATTTTGGAGACAAATAATCATAGAAGTTTCTACCTCAAAGTCTCTTATATTAATGGTCTCACCTCTAATACTCAGCTGATGTTGATATCAATTAAGCAGTAATATCTTTTATAAATTACTTATAAACCTGGTATAGAAAGCTTTCCAAAATTGGAATGATGAAAATCGTGTTATTAGTGGAATAACGTTACATACTGTTTTACCAAAAATAACGTTATGTTCAGATGATTTCAAAGGCGGGTGAGTATAGCAGTTGGAGTAGTCATTATAATCGCATCATAACGAGAAAAGATCTATGATCTTATGTTTACGAGTTGGGTTTCTATTTTATGTTTTAGGTTATGGTGAGAATATAAATTGTATATATAAGCCCCAGGCGAAGAAAATTCGTTTTTTTGGTCAACGTTTATATTAATGATAACAATGTTACAACATATCAATAGATTAATGTTATTGTGTTAGTCTGTGAAAATACTCTATGGATATCTATGGATATAAAACAATTTCGAGAGCAGTTGCCACCTTGGGAAATGAAGTTACAGCATGACAATGCCGGACCACATGTGGCAGTGCTAGTACGTGAATGGCTGACCAACCAAAACAAATCTTTGCTGCAACCACCACCATATTCCCCCGACACCAACCTCATGGATCGCTAAATATTCAGAAACTATGAAACGTCTCGACGTGGAATAAATGTTGCTGATTCCAATCAAATCTAGGAAAACTGTAGATTATTTATGGCTGACAATGTTACCACAACAAATTAGCCGAGGAATTTGAATGCCTCAACGAGGACCTTCCATCTGTAGTCAACAACAATGCTGATCATGTGGTGTAAATTTGTGAATTTTAATCTATTGTTGTAACATTGTAATCATTACTATAAACCTTGAAAAAAGCGAACTTATTTGCCGGGGCCTATATCTAATTTTTTTAAATAATTATTTTACTCTCAGGAATAATTATTTTTAAATTATAAATATTAGACAAAATGTAGTTAATATTGTTAGTATAATAAGCGCTGAGAGCTGGGGGAATATACAAAATGTAACCGATAATATCTTTGCTGATGGCACTATTAATAGCAACTAAAAATATACTTTTACTAACCTTGACGATTTGAGAGTAGAGATTATAGTGAGGAAGATTTATAAGGTTTCCAGTTATGTTTGGATTTAACCACGAGTGGACATGATATTAACACATTCGTCACATTTGTTAATTAAAGACCAAACCCTTACTTAGTAAGAAAAATAGAAGGTAAACAATTTAATTGATTGTACAATGTATTCCGATACCCCAACGACGAAAATCCTGTTCCATGAGGTCAAATTCATCAACTAACGCTGTTTTCTAACAGAATTGTCCCTTAAAATCTCAACCATTTGCTCTGGGTTATTACGTATGAGTTCTTTTTTAACAGAACGTAAACGGCATAACCTGAAAAAAGATTAGATTGATGCTATTTAATATACCTATAGCTTTCATTATTTTTTAGTACACTCCTGATCATTATTACTGAGAGTTTTTCTTATATTCTATGCAAAATTTTGTTTTTAACTATCGCGGTATACCTATTGTTGTATTTTTCCGAGGCTGAAGGTATCGAGATGGGTTTCTATATTAACACCCCCCTTCTAATATGCTTGAAAATAAGACGTTATTGGTAGTTTCATTAAGATCCTACCTAGCGAACAGTGAATTTTTTGAGGCAGTTAGAGATTTTGGATTTCTTTAGTTTGCCTTTTAGAGGGTTTTAGACTAGCAATATCTGTCGTTTGTTCAGCAATAAGATATCTTGTACCAATATAGTTTATCACTGATAGTTTTGGTGAAATTCTAAAATTGTTTTTACTAAAGTATCATTCATATCATTGCGAGTCAGAATTCTCTAATGGTCTCTAATTTTTGTTAGGTGAAGCATTTGATGCCGTTTCTGTACTGTTTGTGTGTAGTACGAGGCATAGATTTAAACTTTGAATGTGATCTATGAATTGTGTGGTAATACAAAATTAATAGATATTTAGCGGCTTGACAATAGATACATGGTTTCTGTTTTTTTTTGTACTTTAATAAAAAATGCTAAATAAATAGAAATCGATAGCAAACTAAACATGAACTCTAAAAAAACTATTGGACAAGTAAGAAATAAACATCACTGGAGTATATCCGATTATTAATAGAATTTAATGGCTGCTACGGAAAGATAGCATAGCAGTATTCTTAAAATGTGTTGCAAATTAAGAAAATATCATAATTTCCGGCCTCCAAACAACACAAAATTGGAACCTGATTGATTGATTGTAATAGTGACATAAACTGTCAAAAAGTATAAGTAAAATATTGTTTTCAATCCATTGCTGTTTAACTCTCTATGTATTGTTGCTCTAAACCACCCTGATAGTCAGGTAGCATTCAAAATACTGTAGGTACTAATGAAATTACAATAACACTTCAAAATATCTAATTTTGTACTTAAAATATATTAATGACAAGCTAGCCAAATTGTATTGGGTACAAAATAACTTTAATGCATCGCAATACTCTTCTTTGGTCGTGGACTATTACATCAATCAATCAATGTTGTTAATTTCTCCTTTCGATATAATATTACACGCAATCTAACTAGGCTTTTAAATCGTTTATTTTACTATTGTTTTCGAACAGCTAACAGACCTACACACATAAGGTATACTCAGGTATATTACCTAGAGAACATTGGATATAAAACCAAGGTTTTTAGATTTTGTTTTGGGGGAGCGATTTATACGGAATTATGCATTATTTCATACAATTAATAGGATAGTCCAGCACAACAGTTGATATAGACTTTAGCCAACTCTAGTACCGATGTAAATAATATAAAAAAGCGGCGATATTCCAATTGACTAAAAGTTTTATCTTGATAAGGCGGTTTTGCATGTTTAATAAAAGGATAGCTAATTGCTTTTTGAACAACATAAATTATGTATTTCATTATTGTCAAATATACTTTGATTTCATGGCGCTTATCTACCCTCTTGCCATAAAATCATCTTTATATGTACCTTGTTGACAGGCTAATTTTTGTTATTAGGCATTGTATTGTTTGTTTTCATAATTGTTTTATATCAGTAAATAAATAAAGTACCTACATGCCTATTAGCTGGTACTCCACCCTCATATAATTAAGAATAATTATAAAGAAGTATTTTATGTAGAAGAAATAAAGCATAAATAATGGGAATCGATATACTTGCAAAAAAGTATAGCTTCTTCTACTTAACAGAGCTAAGAGAGAAGCTGCAAGCTCTCGAACTAAGTTTCTCATATTAAGTCTAGCTTAGCAAAAAATCTACAAAAAAATCAAAATATATAATAATCTGTTTTGTAATGTTTCATAAAACTGTGGTAGGTATGTTCGTTTTTCAAAAATTAATTGGTCTGTATAAGATTAGTCTCATATGTATAGAAAATGACGCAAACAAATTAATTTTAAAAAATTGTCAAATTAGTTTTTAAAATAGACATATTTTGAAGAATTAGTTATAATGAAAACTAGGGGAAGATATCTTATATAAAATAGTTCCATTATTCAATGTTAAATTGTTTCAAAACTGTTAGAAAAAAATTCTTGTAGCAAAATAGCTATCTACATATATAATTACAAAAAATGTTGTTGTTTGTAACTGAATGAAATAAACGCACTAATTTAATTAATAATTTTGTGACAATGGCCTCCATATGCTGAAAAGCAAAAGCCTGGTTAGAAATAGTGCATTAGGGTACCTTTAGGAGTACCTATGTACATATGTTGTAGGTACAAGTGTACGCTTAATTGAACACTCTTGTATAATTGCTTATATTTTATGTCACGACAAAATTTCCAATAAACAATGGTTGAAAAATGCATCATTCAGGTAAATAGATTATTGATTGATCAGCGCTATTTTTAAAATATTACACAGATTTAGTCAAAATCACTTAAATGGCTCTAAACTGAATCCATATACTATATTTTATCTTGCTAAAATTTGGGATGTACAGACATTGAAATTAGAACATTGGAAGGCTCACGTTTCTGATTGCCGGGTCACCAAGTTCAAGGTCCCTTCCGTATTTTGTTTACAGAACTACATTTATCATAAAGATTTAAAATGTTTTATTATAAGTTCTGACAATTTTTAGTTAATTTTAAATAGGACTTTAGTCACTAGACTGAATTTAACAACAACAAAAAAAGAAAAACGTGTCGACATAATCTAAGCCCAAAATCAGTGGACCTCAATTTCTAATTTTGGATAAAAGCTATACCTACTCTTCTACAGACATAGAATCGATACGCATTCAACCTAGATGAATCCATAAATATATTGCATGTTGTTTAAAATAACGCCTATATAATACCTTAATTTCATTTATAAAATTTATACATCCATTTTATCATTTAATTTCTTCTCCAAGTTATCTATAGAACAATTCCAAGCCACTTCAAACACGTGTATGTATACATAGTTGAAGAAGTATTTTTGAAATACCCATTTAATAATTGAATATCTTTTCCAGTAACGTTGCAGAGTTTACTGTTAATTTCTCTGTGTTACCACAAATGATTACACCGACTAAAAAACAACCGAACGCTATTCTGTCGAGTAATTTTAATCCGAAACTCACTATCTTTTTAATCAATATTACTCTATGTTTGTTTGATATATAATTTGATATATATTTTGTCATTTTTATAGCCATCAAAATAGTTTTACAGGATCAAACAAAGAAAAATTAATTTCGATGGCTTTTTTTCCCCAAGAAAATTAAAAAGTCAACATATTTTAAAGTTAAAAGATATATCAATGATTATTTTTACATGTAAGTAACAGACAGTACCTTATATATGTATATATATATGTAAAATGCTTAGGATTCATGATAGAACTAAGTAAATCAAATTTATAAACTTCATTATAATAGATCTAAGTTTTGTATAATACATGAAGCAAGCAGTAATCTTATGTCATATCATAGAGAAAGGATGTATAGAAATTGGTAGACAGTGTTGGTAGGTAGCTATTGAAAACGCAATTTGATTATGCATAAAATGTATTAATCTTTGTTTTAGAGATTTGTGGTATCTTTTTATATATAGAGATAGATACGTTATTAGATCATGTAGGCATATGTGGTGCGCCTATTAAGTAGAAGTTTCCAGACTAGTATAGAAAACAATAATTTATGTATCCCAAACTTTATTTACATAATGGCAGAAATGTTTCTCGACAAAAGATCCATTCCGAGCTACGCACTTTGGATGCCAGATGCTTGGATTGTCTCCTGAACAACATTTGCCTGGTGCTCAGTGCATTGTCTAGAAGAAGAAGAAGCCACTGATTCTGCCCTCTCTGCAACAGAACCCTTTGATTAAGACGTTCGTATTGTTGTCCAGTCAAACTTTAACCCTTTTTGAGATAGTCTACAAGTACAATTCGCAGTGAAGGATTACACAATTCGTTGTGAGCTATCCAGCAGTTTTGGTGCAGGCAGCTAACCTTGATCTTTCATTTCAGGAGTAAGGATACGAGGCAAGCATCCAATACCCAAGCTGATCTAAAATCAATTCAGCAGTCACTTTGGCCAGGTTGAGTTTCTCACTTTGTTCTCCAGTTGCAATTCTTCCATCTGTTCCATTCGGATCTTCACAATCAACAGATTTCTGCTTGATTTTGACTTCTTAAGGCCGACCGGATCTTTCGGCGTCATCATGCACAGAAGTTTTTCCTCTTCTGAATTCACCTATCCAAAAGTGAATGGCACCTTTGTTGTAATAGACTGATGATGTCAGAGGGAGGGGGGTTTATTAATTCTTAGATAACAGAGCGTGCTTCGGTACAATTACTAAAATTCGCAGGCCATCGTAAATAAATGCTGCACAAATTTATGACAAATTAAAATTTAATTTTAAACTACATAGGTATACGCAACGTACAAATTAATATAACTTGTTTATCTACCTATCTTATCCATAGATATTTCATACAAAAAATTAATTGAATTTCTTGGCTAGTCCGGATTTCTACTTAATGGACTCACCACATATTACATCCTTATTATACATACGTGTAGGTATATTATATATAAATCAATTAAGTTTCCTTAAGATGACGGTAATGGAATAAAATAAGAAGTCATAAGAACTAAATTATGTCTTTCATCTAAACGTTATCTACATGTAATCTACTTACTCAATTATTCAGAATAAAGTAATCACTCAAAATCCCAATTGTTTCAGTACAATTGAGTTTATAACTCACCTACTTATCCATCCGCCTTCCATACATAATTTAACAAAAGTATTTATTAGAAGCAACTTTTACTGGCGTCCAAAGAGAGGCTTTATTATTACTTGTAGGAAATTACATACTTATATAAATATGAACAACAAATTTGCTTTAAAGAAATCCTAGCCGACCTAATCGTCATGGCCAATATGTGTTCTGTGCGGCATCTATATCTCGAGGGGTAGAATCAAAGAAACTTTAATTAAATTCGGTAGGTGTTGTTTAATGATTGGTTTAAATGTTTTTTCAAATTGCTTGCACGGAATATGTAGCTGGGTGGGGTGGGTGGGGCGGGGTCGGGTAAACCC